>CAOJBK012651744.1:0-17387 GCA_948294925.1 Codiaeum variegatum | reverse complement strand
AGCTTCACTGGAAAAAGACCCTCTAAGGGGGGCACCAAGCCCAGTTTGACTGGCAAAAGACCATCCAAGGGAGATACCAAGCCCAACTTGACTGGAAAAAAACCCTCCAGGGGGGTACCAAGTCCAGCTTGACTAGCGAATAACCCTCCAAGGGGGCACGAAGCCTAGTTTGACTGGCGAAAGACCCTCTAAGGGGGGGTACGAAGCCCAGCTTGAATGGGGAAAGACCCCTCCAAGGGGGATACCAAGCCTAGCTTGATTGGCAAAAGGCCCTTCAATGAGGGCACCAAGCCCAGCTTGACTGGCGAAAGACCCTCCAAAAGGGGCATCAAGTCCAACTTGATTAGCGAAAGACCCTCCAAGAAGGGCACCAAGCCAATTTGACTGGTGAAAAATACTACAAAGAAAGCACCAAGACCTATATGAGTCAAGATGCTAAATAAACTAAGACTGAAGTTCTGAAATAAAAACAAGGTGCACCCCAAAAAGTATAGCGCTACGCAAAGCCTAAGGCATGTTCCAACTAAAGGCAAACAAAGGTAAAATCATACAATAGAAATGGAAGAAAAATGAATTTTAAATAATTATACAAGTTAAAAACATGAGTTACAAATTCAAGTACAAATAATAATGCAACTGATAAAGCAAAGCCCTAAGAAGTAAGAATCTGTGAAGAGCTAGCTTCTTGGTTCAAAGCCCAGATTAGGGTGATGATGGGCATTTGATCCTCATGATCCATACTCGAATGGTTGAAGGAGGATGCCAGGAGAGGGTTCCTTGACTTTTCATAGGTAGATGGTATTCAATCCAAGAAGGAAAGGTCAGGAGCATCCATGCCATTAAGATATTCGTGAAGCTAGATGTCTGGTACAACTCCCTCTAAAACTAAGGGATTAAAGTTAGCCTTCACCTCTGGGTTCTCAAAAATGGACGCCAAGGTTCAATTGTACCACTCTATACCCATTTGGACCACCTAAATACTATGACATCCCTTGAAGAAACGGGACTCAGCAAACTTCTGAACCTCCTCTCTAAGAAGTTGTGGCAGCTTGTCCACTAAGGCTTCTAACCTCTTAACATAGATGTTAGCCACCTCACTCAAATTCCAAGCCTCACAAGCTACCTTCAGAAAGCGCTTCTCGTGCTCAGCATTTTCAACCTCTAAAGCTTCTGTTTTCTGCCTCAAGAACTCATTGGCAGATTCCATCTCTTTATACTTCTTCTAGAGGGATTCTAGCTCAGCAACATAAGCCTCTGAGGCCTTCTTCTTAATAGGCAATGCCTCATCCTTTTCCTCAATAGCATTCTGAAGCATAAACACCTACTTCACCAGTGCTTCATTCAAGGCCCTGCTAGCTCCCAGCTCACTTAACAGCTCATCAAAATGAGCAGCAGCCTCATATAGATAAGAAGAAGGGGGAGTGGAAAAAAAGATCAAAATAATTTTTAAAAAAAATAAGAAGAAGAAAACCTTTAGGGCATGCGAAGCCTAATCTCGAGAGATGACTAAGCTCGGGGGATGTGAAGAACCATCCCCTATAGATTGAGTTAGGGCACCATGAGGCCGCTTAGAAGATAGATTCCCTCTATAGGTGGAAGGGATTAGGAGAGTCTCACCACAAACATTTATGTACACACTTCTATTCACGTCAAGAACCTCAACCGGCCTCTTAGTTTTGGCAGTCCCTTCATCTTCAAAAAATGCAGGCGAAGTTGATAGAACTCCTACTGCTCCATCTAGACCTCTAAGGTCAGATGCAGCTTTAAATACCACTAGTGCCATGGACTAATCCACCTCACGATTGTCAGTGGCCTATTAAACAGTATTAAGAGGCTGTGAAAGTTTGAGAAGAGACTCTAGAGCCCTTATAGCCCCTTGAGTCTCCATCACCTCCCTTAATAGGATGGAGTCAGCCCCAGGTAGAATGAAAGTGGACTAGGCACTTGTTTTAGCCCCCTTAGCTAGCCCATACCTCTCACCAACTGGCTTGTCCCCTACAAAATGAAGCCACATCAACAAAAGAAATAAGAACTAAGTAGAAGATGCAAATGAGGAAGAAACAAAAACTCTTTTCATACCTTGAGCAATTAAACATCTCTTAGGAGGAGGCTAAGATGCAGGAGCTCGAGTCAAAACTTCAGCCAAGAACTCCGCAGCCTTAACAGTCTTGGAAATGTCTTCAGGAGTAAGCGTGCTCCACTGTGCAACATTTCGAATAGCCTCAGAAGGCTGGAGCTTGAACAAGTTCTTATAATTATTGAGATAGCAGGGCCCCATCCTTCACCACATAGACATGGTGGTAGTATTAGCTAGCCAACTTATGGAAAGAATGCTGATTAAGGGCCAACCTATCTAAGAATCTCAAGACTTATCCATGCACCTGAGTGAATGTAGCATGGTCCCTCACAAGCCCATCCACCATGTCACTCAAAATGTTTAAATGGTGCTTCCTTGATCTTCCCAGCTAGAAGGGAGCCTCCTCCACCTGAACTCTGGCACCCTTCTTCTCTGTAGGCCCCCTACGAAGACTCTTCAATCTCTTCCCCTCGACTGCTGGCACAGGATTTATAAGGGGAGTAGGAGCCACTCTAAAAGGCTCGATAATGCTATTTGGCCCTCTCTTTCGAACCAGGGGTGCATCAGGAACCTCCTCCTCCTCCTCAGGAAGGTCATCCATTGGAATGTCTTCAGCATCGCCCCCAGTAGGCCCAACCACTTCCTCACCTTCATCGTCAGCAGCTATAATGCTGACAATAGTAGGATCATGCTCTGACGAGCAGTCCAAGTCCTCATTCCTGACCCTGAAGTTCTTTAGATACCAATACAAGAACTTTTCTACATTCCAGTTCCTCGAGGCTACCACAGCCTGATTTTCCTCGAGGCTTCGCATCCTCAAGAGTCCAGTCCTAAAGCAGTTGATGGATAGGAAGGACTTATTATCAATAGGGAGGTGAGGGAGGTTCGCCTCTGGAAAAGCCTCGATTATTGTCTTGGTGACCTCTTTCAATATAACCTTAGCCTTCTGGTCCACTAGAGGTTCTGCAGATGGCTCAAGGTTAACAAGGAAGAAGAAGTAGGAGTAGAAAAATAACAAATTGAGAAGACTCACTCGAAGACCTTCGCACATTGTGAGGTAATGTGAAAGCCGCATCAACATGGAGAAGGAAGGAAGAACTCATGATAAGACTCCAGTCAAAGGAACGACGATAGGAGGCAAGAATCTAAATCCATTAAGCATCAGAAAGGCTCATGTTCTTCTCAAACTTTTCAATCCTAGGCCTTCCCTTATATGCGCCTAGAAACCCGAAGCCCACCTAACCCTCATTGATGGACTTCAAGACCTTTACAGCAAAAACCTTATTTTTTCAATCGTCCACCTTGTTCTTCTTCATTCCAAAGAGGGTTGGCAAAGGCTTCTTCTAAAAGCACCAGATGTAGGGCTCGTTGGAAATAGACAAGTTGAAGAATAAATGGAAAATCTTGGCGTTGGGGTCAGAAATTCCAAGCACATAGCATACCATCTGAAAATAGTGCAGGTCTTCGATGGAGTTGGGCATCAGCATCATGGGATTTACTTTGAAGTACTCAAAACATCTATAGAAGAAAGAAGAGGGAGGAAATAGTAACCCTTGATCATATGGTCGTAATACCAAACATAATCTCACTCTCCCTTGCCCAACTCCACTGCTGTGTTAGTTAAGAAGATCCTAGCCTCCAGGGAAGGACAAGTAACATGGATGTACTTAGACATACAGTTCACATTCTTTATGAACGCTCCAAAACTAAAGGTCATGGGGGTAATATCATTCATATATAGCATCACCGTACTGTTTATGTAGGAAGTAGTGTAATGAGTCTTGCTTTGCTTTTGAGCCTTCTCAACTTCAAGAAAGTGCTTCTTTTGTTTCTGTGAAGGAGTCATTGAGTTTCAAGGTAGAATAACAGAAAGGGAAAAGAGAAGAAAGTTGAAAAAAGCAAGGGAAACACAGAAGAACAAAGAAAGCACAGAAGAAAGAGCAAAAATTCAGAAAGTTAAAATGAAAGAGGAAGGCAAGCTTTTATAGATGCCAAAGAGACATTAAATTCCAAAATGAAATGGAACTTGGTGACACTTGGAAGCTAGTAACCACTCAAACCCTTATTTCTTAGCCTAAATACGCCAAACTGCTCCGCCATGTGGCAAGAAAGAATTGGTAGCAATATCTCTTAGAAGAGTGGAACGGTCTCATCTAGATCAGTGAAGAGTCACATCTGTTCACTTCAAAAGTGGCACGAGCCACCTAACATCTCTCCATTTGAATTTCAAAAATTAAAATTGGTCGCTCAAACAAGGAGCATTCTATGCCAAGCTTAAACCATCCTCAAGCACTTTCGAGTGCTAACACTTAAGGGGGACTACTGATATGGCCCTGCATCAGTGTGATTCGACACTAATTAGGAGTTCGGGATTAGTGCGAGCCTTGTGAGTGTGCTAGTCACTCTCTGAACCCTCTGAAACTTCAGATATTTGGCCTGTTAGCCTTCGAGGTTCGAACATCTGATAGACAGATAAACTACATCTGTCAACAGCCCTTCGGTCATGTCACAGTCCCATCAAGGTATATGCAACCTATCCAAAGCGGACATGTGTCTAAACTACTGGGGCTCAGCCATATAAATATCTCTCAAAATGCCCTATTCAGGTACAAATTAACATATACACAAAAAGCCACATAATCCATTTCTAAGAGCTTTCTTCAACTCTTCTACAGTTATTGACTTGACTGTCGGAGGGTTTACGTCAGACACCGGTCCGGCCACCCTTGACTATTATACTGTCTTGAAGGTAGACTCAATCCAATTACAGAAGTTCCATTTCGGACTCTGTGGAAGCACACCAAGAAAACTATTAAATATCATCTGGTAATAAGCTTTTCATATTAAATAAGGATTTAAATGCCCTACTAATTTGATTCAACTTAAGGGCATCAGGTTGTTTAATTATGCTATTGGATCTATAT
Source organism: Codiaeum variegatum (assembly GCA_948294925.1). NCBI lineage: Eukaryota > Viridiplantae > Streptophyta > Magnoliopsida > Malpighiales > Euphorbiaceae > Codiaeum > Codiaeum variegatum. The sequence continues at coordinate 12,386 of CAOJBK012651744.1, read as the reverse complement.
AGTTGTTAGCATCATTCAAGATGTCATCTTACTTCCTTATTGGCCGACACATAAAAAGGAGTTCATTATTAGCTTATAATTAGGATTAGATTCCATATCCACATCCTAACTAAAAACAATGTGTCATTTATATTCTTTCCATTCAGATTAAATCATATAAAAATGATCTTGCAATGGACCCCCCAAAACCATTAACAAATTAGTTTGGTGAATTATATTTGTATAGTTATGATAATATTTCCCCTACTTTGTTTTTCTTCTGCTCTGAGTAGTACTTCTGTATGCCAAAAGCTTTGGTTGGTGAGGCAAATATTCTAACAAAAATTCCAACAGATAATTTGGCAATTCATAAAGCTATATATTAATTAATTACATGTTAAAATATTCTTAAGAGAGAATGTAATGTTTATACAGAAGCTTTTAAATAATATAATGTAACACAGAAATTTGTGTTACAAATTGCTCAAGTACAAAGCGTTGAGAAGAAAACAATCCAAAAGGGAAAATGTGATGATGGTATGGAACTGAAAAAAAAAATAAAGGCACTAAATGCAAACACCTTCAAACAAATACAATGATCTAAAAGCAGTTAAAAGCAACACAAACTCCCAAGCATAAAGGAAAACAAAAAAGAAAAAGAAACATTAGATAAAATACAAAATATTTAGAAATGAGAAAAAAAAAAGTAGTTGAAATTCCCATGACGATCATGATCAAATTCTTTGTTCATGGCATTCACGCTCTTAAATCCTTCAATCTTTCATATATATAAGTACCTTTATTTTGTTTTGTTAAAATTGAATTAGGGTTTCCATGCTGAAGCCCAAACTACAGGTTCCTCTTTCCAAGTCAAGTAATTTCCTGTTGATTCATCTCCTTGAGAAGGCTGCACAAGTGACCATCCACCTCTATATCTCTTAAGCAATGCTTTAACATCATCTATAACGTCATCACTAAATCCGACCGGTGAAAATACTTCTCTGAGTCTCTCACTCCATTGATTTCCTCTTTCTCTTCTTTCACATTCTCCAACTCCAACACCATTATTATTATTATTATTATTATTATTTTCTTGATCTTTATCATGATGATAATCACATGCTAAAACTCTAATTATGCTTCTTGAACACTCTCTTTCTAACATCAATCTTTCATTACTAGTTGGGGCAAAGCTCTCTTCTAGCATCTCAAAGTATACTGTATAAAACCTAAGGCACTCTTCAAAACACTTAACAAACTCAAATCTTGTGCTTGTGAAATCAGCTTCTTCTTCAACAATTGTCACAACTCGAGGTCTAAGCGATTTAAACATTCGAATCACACTCTCTCTTTCCTCTACTTCGACTAATCTTAGTGCCCCAATACAATTGATTGCAATAGCTTCATCTTGTTGAACATCTAATCCTTGTTTAGTGAGGTCTAATAAATTATTTAACCCACTAATTACATTAATTTCAAAGGGAACTCCCATTAACCTCGCAAATTTCTCCATCCTTTGGCTTATTTCCTTCATGACTGATCTTACTATGCTCCCAATTACGACAACTGTGAGCTTTAGATGAGGAGTCTCATCATTTCTTGTGGCTAAAGCTTCTAACAAAGTAGGCCATTGAGTGCAAAGCGTATTGCTAATATCAATTATATGAAGTTTAGTTTCACCTTCTAAAGCTTCTAAGATTGCACCGTTAGAAGCAACATGACCAAAGGTTGTCCATGGACTTACCTCTTGGAATTTAAGTATCAATTTCCTGGCTGAATCAAAGGAGTGACTCTTTTCAGCAACTGAATTTAGGGTTTTTAAACACCGATTTCCGGATTCGGTTGCCCTGCAAAAAAGAGCTTGTAAGAAATAAGAAGCTATTTTCTGATTACAATCACCATAAGGAGAAGCAAGCTCATTTAACATCCAAAGAAGATGATGGATTTTGTTTGAGTCCTTTTCAGAAATCGCTCTTGCACACTCTTGAAGAAGCTTTGATGTCCATTTCTGGTCACCTCCTATTGTGTAGCCCGAAGCCTGATGATCGCCTGAATCTGATGATCGGCTAGTTGAAGTGTGGCTATTTTGGGGATGATTATTGCTATGGTTATTGTTGATGATGATGTTGTTGTTGCTTTGCATGTCTATGGACGGTTGATGATGATCATCACAATTAGGGAAGAAGAGTTTGGGTGTTTGTTGTTGTGGAGTAAAAAGAGTTATGTCTATGTGTGATAAGGGGAGGCCCCCTTTGACTCTTTTGCAAAATTCAATTTCATTTCATGAGTTTCAGAAATGGTCATATACAAAAACCATTGTATTCTATTTATATATAAATAAATAAATTAAGGTCATTGTCATTACTACCCAATTCTTGTGCACCATATGCAATATTTTAATTTGTGTGTTTATAAAAATGTATAAGCCATAAAGCTATGGTAATAAGTGAGTTCATGGGTTTCTTGTGCAACTACTACTATAGCTAGGTTAAAATAAGCCCATGTGGTCAGGGTAGGCGATCAAGGCAGCAGCTAAAGATCTTTTTAATAAAAAAGTCTCATATCTTTAAAAATTTTATATATATAAAAAATAATCATATGTCGAATAAAATGATATTTATTTACTTAATTTTTCATAATGTTATGTTATTTTTAATGAATAAAATAATATTTTTTATTATTTTTTAAAAAAATTGATTAGACAAATTAAAGAACTGAAAAAAATATAAAAGTAATTAATATAAAGTTATTAACTTTTATATTAAAATTGAAATTGATAAAATGAATTTTTTTACTGTTAATATGGTCAATATATTATTTTTTAATATCGTTAATATAGTTTTATGTGCATTTAATTTTTATTTGATACGTGATTTCTATATTTAAGAAATATATAAAGAATATTTCATCTAACAATGAAATAATTATGTTTCTTTTATATATTTTTCAATACTATTTTTTCTTATATTATTACTCTGAATGTTATTAACTTTTATCATCAAAATAAGTATAATTTGATATTAATTATTTATAATTTATTGGATTGGGATTAAATTAATTACTTTTTATATTATTAAAAATTATATTTATTAAAAAATTGACATAAAAAATAATAATTTCTTTTATTGTCTATGGCTTCCAATATCCTAAAGTTGGTCTTGCATGTGGTGGGATTGCAAGAGGCAATGGTAAACCTTGTTTATCAATCTACCTTAACTTAGTAATCTCACCATACTAGAGTCATTTTCAGAACTAAAAATTTATACATGAGTTTTCATCGGAGCTAAATTTACTTTTAACACTTTTTTTTGATAAAAATAAGTGGATGGAGAATTCAGTAATTATACCATGTCATTCCAATTAGGTTAGCACCATAATAGTAACCTTATCATAAAATTCTACATGCAAGATAAATTTTATTTCAATCATAAAAAAGTACATTAGTTATTACAAACTCTCTTATTGGATACACCACAAATATCCTCAAATAACAAATTGCTAAGACCCATGGGAGCAGAATCAAACTTAGTAAATCCTAAACTCAATGATGCATCATAATGGGCAAGCTAGTCAGCACACCTGTTAGCCTCCCTATAAATATGAAACAAAGAGATATGCCAAGGGTATTGCATCATAGTCCGAATCGCAGAAACCAAATTTCGTGCATTAGCTGGAATTTCACATCTGTTCAACACCAAATCAGCTACTACCTTACTAACCACTTCCACTTCAATACATTGAAACCTCTTGCTCACTTCTAATCTTAAGCCATAAAATAAGCTCCATAGCTCCGCTATAACAATAGAACAAGAGCCAACATTGGTAGCAAAACCAACAACATACTTGCCCAAAGAATCTCGTAATAAATCTCCAGCAAAAGCTCTACCCGTCGAGGAAATTAGGGATCCATCACACTGAGGAGGATTCCAGCAAAGGCCTGCTGTCCATGCCACTAAATAATACTTTTAACACTTGGCTTGGTATAATATAACTAAATAATTCATCTGCAAATGAATAAACATTAATTTTAATTTTTTAAAAAAATTAATTTCTTGAATATTATAAAAAAAATAATTTAGTTATGATCATTTTTATCAATTTATTGATTGACTTGAATTTTGTTAAAGAGGATATTTTATGAAGATTTTGAGCGACGTATTTGAATGATGTTTAGGATTTTATGTAAATACTCTATATGCGGACTTTGCTTCTATATTATACTGTTCAGTCATAATCAACAAATTTTCAATTTTCCTAACGGTTGATGTAGATTAAATGACCGAACCATATAAATGTTTGAGTGTTGTGTTTTTTCTTATTTATTATTTTTTATATTTGCTGTTTATTTTTACAATAAGATTTAATAAATTATAATTTCAAAATATGATAAAATAAAAAAGAATACATATCAATTAATAAATGTACTACTTTTTTTATTTGAGTAGCAATCCAAATTTGACAGTCAGTATGTGTCGTTATATCTATGCTTCGTGGAAATTAAGAAAAAGGCCTGCAAGCCACATCCAACATACCAGGCTTTTGACAGCCAAAAAATTAGGTTCACTAATACTGAATTAGGAAAACTATAACTATTAAGCTTATGAAACTCCCCAAAGGGATAGTTAAAATCAAGCGTTAGTTGTGATTAGTTTCTACGATATAATTGAGGGTCCACAAAATTCAAGAGAAAATTTATTTAGCTCCTTATCTATAATTTATAATCAATATCTACAATAATATATAATATAAAGAGAATACTCCATTGTAAAACTCCAAATTTGTTCACACTTTTTATAATTTTTTTTTTATCTCTATTTAATATTTATCTTTATTTTTTTTTATTTTTAAAAAATAATAATTTAAATTAATTGATCAATTAAAATAAAAATATAATTAATAAATAGATTATAAAAATTTTATAATCATAATATTTATTGTACGAATACATGCATCATTAAACTAGTATATTTTAGATGAAGCATAAATGATTTTTTTTTTTTAATTTCCACCTTCTTTCTATTTTATTTTGAATACTTATTTAGCTATTTTTATTAGATTTATTATCTAAAATAACTGAATTTAACCAATCTTTTTATTTCACTTCAATAACGGATTTGGTACTCATTTTAAAGAAAGCTTTTACAAAAGAGACTTGCCTAAATGAACAAAAACCCCCTTAATTATGAAAAATGTGTCAACAATGAAGGGAGTTTCAAACTTAAGGACACACAACTCAAACAAATTCTTAAGGGACTTCAGGTAAAGCCTTTTTTAATGAAGCTTGCTAAATAAGGCAGATCTTAACACCTCCATCCTTATCAGGAACATGTCATAAATATCATCCCAAGGCGCCAACCATATAAAAAGAAATCCTTTCCACACTAATACACACATTGGCAAAAAGGAATTTCGCCTTGTCTGGTTTAAAAAAACTTATCAATTGCTACCAACTGCTAAGAAGACAAAAATCACTTTATGGACAAATTAGTGGTCTCGATAAGTCCTAAATGTTACTTATGCAATGAATATATCATGCAATAAAATGTAACTATGAAACCACGTCGATTGCGCGGATAGTCAAGAATTTTTTTTTAAAAATCTATTACATTCTAAGAATACCTAACATATATAGGTCCAAATCGTTGATTCATAAAGAGTACTAAGTAGGGCAGAAACTAGGGTTTCAATTTCATTCAATTCAATAAACACTGTCTCAAACTTCATAACGATGGTGTTTATATAACAGACCTTGAAGCCCTAATTAGTAAGCCAAGAGTAACTAAAGTCCAAAGTAGAAAACTAAAAATAAAGACCTTAAAACTTCAAGGCTCTACGCACAAGTTTAAACAGTCAAAATTAGGATAAAAAACTAGGTCGTGATGAGTAAACCAAATAACTCATATAGATCTTTGGATGAACTTCTGTTTGATATGCTAGTCCCATAGATTATGCTATGTTCAAAGTTATGGACCTTCAAAGTCCCTAATGCTCTATCTTTTGGCCCATATTAGGTATCTTCTTTTACTTTAGCAATGCATTTCTACCTTCATTAATCTATGATTTTCACATCTTCTAGGCCCTTTGGAGTCTTATCCACCCTTTTAAGCATATACCTTCAAACCCTTCACTTACTTTAAAGGGTCTTCACCAGGCTCACAGTCAGGCCCTTCGACTTGTTTTTCATCTTGCAAACTTAAATGAATTCCAAGCCAATTTCTAAGTGAAGGATCTAGTTCACAATTTGAGTCTAAAGGTTCACCAAATTGGTTCCTTTTTATGGGAATGCTAGGATTAATTGTCCATTTTTTTTCTTTTTCTCTTGATCATACTTTCTTTCTATTCAAATAAAGCTTGCCATGCACTGTTTAAGCTAACTGTACAAACAACCCATGAGGAAAATCATTTACAAAAATATTCTCCTTAAATGAGGGCCCAAGATACTAAATTTAATACCCATTGGCATACCCCCGACACTACACCATCCATACCTCCCAACCTAAGCACCCTTAACACTCTCTTTTCACGAAACCATTCCCCTACCACTCTACAATACCATCCTTTCCCTTCTAACCCATTCAGACATGACACTAGCTATACAACTTTAAACACATTAGTCTCCACAATCTAAACACCTCAATCCCAAAACTTCTCTAGGTGAAAATATATTGTAATCACAATAATCACTTAGGAAAGGACCACTAATAGGCCATTTGTGGTTGAGACTCTATTACAATTGAAGAAAGAAGAAGAAGTTAACATCTTAGAGAAGGCATAAGTCACCAAACTTTGGTTCATGTTACAAATTGGCTACTAACCAAAAACATTTTTCAAATGTGTCACTAGGCTTTCAAAAGTGTTATATTTTGTAGTAACTAGCAATTGCCAAAACTATTTTCTTGTCATTTTTCTGATATGGCAAGATACATTAGCATATACATCCACTCATCAGACATATCATATGTCAAGTAAAGGTGTAAATGAGTCGAGCTCGGTCAAGCTTTACCTTGTTCAAGCTTGGCTTAATTAAATTTTTTCTACCTCGAGCTTGTGCTCGAGATTTCAATCGAGCTTCAAATTTGTGTTCAAGCTCAACTAATTTCGAGCTCGAGTCAAACTTGAGCTTAATAGAGCTTGCATCATTAAAAGCTCATCTCGAGCTTAATTCGACATCGATTCGTTAATCAATTATAATTAGACTAATGAAAAAGATATTTTAAAAATAATATTATTATATTATATTTATTAGAAGTATATATTGGTCATATTAAATTAATAAAAATATTATAAGTGTATTAATAGAGTATCAAAAAAATTAAATTAATAACACTGATAATTTTTTCTTCAATAATAATATAAGTTGCTAATAAATATTAATATAAATATCATTAATATTAATTAATACGTCACTTATATTAAATTATATACTTATAATTAAAATGATATAATTATACATCAATATATATATATATAAAGAGTTTGTTCATGAGTCTGCTTATCGAGTTTGTTCACACGAGCTTATAATCGAGTTGTTCACGAGTCTAACCAAGCCAAGCTTACCATAGTTCAAACTCAACTCATTTATTAAATGAACTTAAAATTAAGGCTCAAGCTTGGCTTGTTTACTAAATGAACTGAACTCAAACGAGCTTTTATTAAGTCGAAAACAACTCGATCATTTATAACTCTAATGCCATGTATGAGCCATGCTAGAAAAATTATTTTTTTTTTAAATCATAAAAATATAATATAATTTTTTTAAAAAATATATTAACCCTTCTTCATAAAAATAAAATAATTTTCTTTAAAATTTTAAAAAATACATTAAAATTTCCCTCTCACCTTTGTGTGTGTGTTTGTATGAGATAATCAACAAAAATCCTAATATCATAATATTTGTCTTCTTCAATCCATCACTTAAACTCAGCTGCAACTATCTTTCCACACAAACCACCAATCACCTCAGCCCCACCCGCCTCTATTGTTTTAGATACCCTCAAGCTCTAAAAACTGCCAGCCCATACCCTAAAAAAATCGATACCCACCATATCTACCCCAACACCCCAAAGCTAACCCATTTCAAGATTCAAAGACACAACATTTAGAAACTTTCATACATTCTCTAAACCCAACTCCACAACCACTATCATAGATTCATAGCCAAACCACCATGACTACATCCTCAAATTTTCAAAATGCCAATCAAAACCCAGAACCTTCAAGTGCGCCTACAAGTAGAAAAATTCTAGACCTACCGCTGTTGAGCCCCATCATTAGATATTGATACCCAATACTTGACCAATTATTGTTACCTGTTCTTGATCCGATGAACGCAGACCCATTACTCGGTTTCTCTTAAAATCTCTATCGACTCAACTGCAAAATCAAGAACAATAGTTGAAGGTTTTAAGTTTTGAGTTAAGTAGTCAAGGTGTGATGGTTAGGTATGATATGGTAAATTGCCAGTGGAGGAGGCTGAGAGGCAGCATTGATGATGGTAGATGGACTAGGTTTTAATCTCATATGTGACTACAATATATTTATTATAGGTTGAAGAAGATGGACATATAGTGTAGCTTTTAGGTTTTTTTTTAATAAAAATATTTGGGTAAGAAAATAAAAATAATAAAAAAATATTATTAGGGATTAGTTTTCTTAGATGGGGCGAGGGAGATTGAATCAGAGAAAAAAAATTTTGGTTTATTTTTTTAAATTTTATGTAATATTTTATTATTAAAGGAAATTCATATTATTATTTTTAATAAAATTTTGGAAAATAAATTTTGCTAACATAGAGCTGATATGGTCTATGACATGATTGTTGACTAGGTTTATATGCTAATGTGGCAATCCAAGTAAATTAAAATGCCAAAAATTACTCCAGTGATAATTTGTGACTGTAATATGAAACATTTTTAAAGTTTAGTTTCCAATCTAATAAGTTCTCTAATTAGTGATCAATTTGAAAAATAAACAAAAACTTAGTCATCTCATTTGCTTTTTACTCAATAACTAAGTCTGTTATTAGGCCAATAGAAGGAGAAGAGCTATCAATGACAGAGAAGTAAATCCCCAAAGGAAAAAAGGTAGGGATCAAGAGGTATAAGCAAAGAAGATAGTCAATATTATACTAAAATTGTTACTCTCTTTTTTTTAGAGAATTTTATGATGAAAGTCCATTAAATATTGATAATTAATACCAATTAATTTTTTTTTATTATTAGTTTGTCCAATCTTATATTTTTGTTTCTTACTATTTTGTTGTTTTTGCTAGATTTTTAAGTAAATACAATGGGAACAAAAAAGGTGATTTATAGTCTCTCATGGCATATGAGGTGATGTAATTGGAGATTGAAGTTTTATGAAGACAGGAGGTCAGTGAAAAGTGAGCATTAAGCTTGGGGTAGCCATGCCAAACATTATGCACGCACTACAAGAATTAATATATCTTGTGACAATATTTTTATTCATTAAAATTATTGTCACAAAACGTACAAAAATGGTGACAATAATTTTTAACTTGTCATGGAATTTAATATGAGACTTTTACTATGACAATAAAATATACGCATCAGAGGAAAATAAAGAAATCATGATAAGTTTTAAAAAGTTATGACAAATTATGTGATTAAAAATTATAAATATAATATTTTATGATAAGTTTTAACTATTGTGACTTAAATAATGTATTTTGTGATAATATTTTTATTGTCATTAAAATTCTTGTCACAAAATGTACAAAAATTTATGACAATAATTTTAACTTGTCATGAAATTTAACATCAAACTTTTACCATGACAATAAAATATACACATCACAAAAAATAAATAAATAAACCATGAGAAGTTTTAAAAAGTTGTTACAAATTATGAGATTAAAAATTATAAATATAATATTTTATAATAAGTTTTAACTAAATAATGTATTTTGTGACAATATTTTTATTATTATTAAAATTCTTGTCTCTAAATGAACAAACATTAGTGACAATAATTTTATATTGTCATGAAATTCAACATGAGACTTTTACCGTGACAATAAAATATATGCATCAGAAAAAATAAAGAAATTATGATAAGTTTTAAAAAGTTGTTACAAATTATGTGATTAAAAATTAGAAATATAATATTTTACAACAAGTTTTAACTATTGTGATTTAAATAATTTATTTTGTGATAATATTTTATAGTCATTAAACTTATTGTTACAAAAAATATGTAATAAATGACAATGATTTTAAACATGTCATGAAATTAAATTTGTTGATTTTATTGTGACAATTAAAAATACACATCACGAAAAATTCAAAAAATCTTGACAAATTAAAAAATAAAAATTATTAATAATACAAATTTTGTTCATCATATTTTCATTTAACTTTAATGACATCAAATTAAATTGTCATTTAAAAGTTATAGTTAGAGTTATTTTGAAAAAATTAAAAATAAGATAGATTTAAAAAAAAAATCTTGTAAAGATAATTATATAGAGTTTTTTTTTTCAAACTCTTGTGAAGATACTTATAACTTATTTTTAAAAAAAAATACAATGATTATTTTGAAATTATTATTATAATTATAAAAATAAAAATAGAGATAACTTTTTTTTAAAACAAACAAGTTTGAATTCAAATAAAATACTTTGATTTTTTTTAACACATTATCTTTTATTTTATCATATCTTTAAAAGTGATTTGAGAAGTTAGCTCATTCCACTCTTTCCTATTACTTCATCATATTTCTGCTTTCTACAAATTTTGTTTTTTTTAATCAATTTAATCCTCTTCTTTTTTTTTAAATGTATTTATTTTTGATGTAGTAATTACATTTTAATCATTAAATTCTAATTATTTGTTCATCAATTCTTGTTGTACGATAATATTTAAGGTACAGTGATTCTTTTAAAGAAGGATTTACCATAACACTAGCTAGAACAATTACAGAGGCAAAGTTTGCATGAAAATAAGGTTGTGTTAATTAGAGCGTATCATGTGCAATGGTGAAGGCAAGAGATGGACAATAACGTTATTACATGTTTCAAGATACAAATGTTTATAAGTTTTTATGTTTTTTTTCCTTTAAAAAACAAGAAGTTTTTATGTTATTATAAACAATATAGAAATTTGAACAAGAATGTATTATTATTATTTAAAATAATATTATTGTAAAATTATTTTTTCTAGTTTTTTGTATACTTTTTCAATTAATGTCTTATTTTTCAATTACAAAGTTTATCATAATAATATGCATTACAATTTTAATTGTTGTGTATAATAGATTATAAATGATAATAAATAATGTCACTAAATGAAAGGAATATGTCACAAACAACATGATCTGTAAAAATTTTCTTATAAATAATTATATATATTATGTGACAACAAATTAAGTTGTATTGATGTTTCATTTTGAATACAGTATATGTGACAATAAAACATGTAACTACCAATATAATTAGTGATGACTTATAAAATTTGTGATAATTAAAAGTGTCACTAAAAAAGTTTATTGTGACAATTCATGTTATCATTGATAATATTTATATTTTTTGATATTTCTTATTGTCAATAATGAATTTTTTCCGTGACAACTTTTTAGGTGGGTGAAAGAATTCATTTTTTACCAAGGTGCCAATCCGAACCTTGCCAAAGAGAACCAAAGTTATCAAAGGGTTGAACGTCACAAATTGCCTTAATAATTCAAGATTTTAGTTCTTAGCAAAGAACTAAGAAGAAATTCTCAAAAAAGTCAAAGAAAACTCAATATTTCATTGATATTCATCATATGTCCAAAAAATATAGATTTTAGTTTAATTTTATACTTGGAACATCCCTCCAAAGGTGGAAAAAGTTACTTAAACTTCCTACGTCAGTTTGCATGCCCTAGGTGCTTGGAACTTTCCTTCAAGAATAGGAAGAAACATACTAATTCAATTCTGACTAGATTCTATATACTAATATGCACTACAAAATAAAAACAATTACTGACGCCGAATTGGTATCAGTAAAAGGCGATTCGGCGTCAGTAACTCGAGTTACTGACACCGAACAGTAAATTACTGACGCAACAATTGCGTCGGTATTTCGACCGTCAGTAAAAAAAATACTGACGAGAAAATTTGGCGTCAGTAATTTACTGACACTATTTTTGCGACAGTATTTCACTGTTTGGCGTCAGTAATAAATTAATTAATTACTGACGCTTTACTGACCAAAAAAATGCGTCAGTAATATTTTCATAAATAATGACACATTAGCTACGAAAAAATACATTTATGACAAAAAATTTCCGTCACTAATTTTCTGAAAAAAAAGACTCATTAATGACGTAACAAATAGTGAATATTTAATATAATAATTACGTCACTAATAATTATGTTAGTAATAAAAATAATATAAATATATAATAAA
>CAOJBK012650804.1:0-16440 GCA_948294925.1 Codiaeum variegatum | reverse complement strand
GATAAATCGATTCTTACTAGAAACTCTTTCTAGTAAATCTTTACTACCTTGGCCAAGGATTTGAGAATCGAGAACAATCAGAAGTCATATGATTCCTTCCTTGTTTACCTAAGTTAATGAATCCTTTCTTAGAGATCACTTATCTCAATATACCACTGATTATGGCCACCACATCCATATACCAATACTTGGATAGTATCGACATATAAGCAGTAGCAAACCATATCCACCAATATGTTAGATAACATGTCACCTGAAGTCTAAGGATTATATGCACAACTATGATCTAGATGATAAGACATTGATTAGTGGATAAAACCAATGTGTCTATCATCTAATGTCACTATTCGACTTACTCATCTTATGTGTGTCCACGTGTTGCCACAACATCACATGCATATCGTATGAGACTTAGTACTTCAATACTAATAAGTATCTCATACTTATTATGGATGAAAATAAAGGTGACAGTCTTTCCGAATTAATGATGTTCCTACCAATAATCCTATGACTGTGAACTTACTTTAAAGTACATGACAAAAAGAATATGTCTTCATATTCCCAAACTCTTTGAGAATAGATTCTCTTACATATGAATTATGGAACATATATACGTTAAACACTAAAATAAAGGTAATCATTTAAATAAAAACATATATATTAAATGCCAATATTGGATTAAGATTACAAATATATATACAAAGTATAAGATATAGGGCATACAACTTTAATTAAAACAACTTCATAGATTCTCACGTGATGGTGGATGGCATTGGGGAGTGGAGACTTATAGGATTTTATGGGGAGCCAAATAGGGCTAAAAGAGATGAATCGTGGGAGAGGTTGAAAGGTCTGGCCAAGGTCTTAAACAAAGCTTGGGTAGCTATAGGGGACTTTAATGATATTCTGAAATAGAATGAGAAGAGAAGAGGGAAATTCCAACCTCAAAGGCTGCTGAATAGATTTAGGGATGTCATTTCATCCAGTGGGTTATTTGATCTTGGGATGAAGGGTATTGGTATATGCAGGAGATGAAGAGGGTGAGGATGGAGGTGAGGTTAAATAGGACTCTTACTAATAAAAAGTGGATGAGCACCTTGTAAGAGGTCTCTTTCATTTAAGTGGGTCATTCATCATAGGACCACTTCCTAATCTTTCTAAAAATTGAAAAGATAATATTCATGCCCAAAGTTAAGAGATTTCACTTTGAGAATTACTGTTTAAAGGAGTAAGAGTGTGGTGAAATTATAGCTAATTGTTGGAGAGATATAGAGGGCCACCCATTGTCTTTTAAAGTGGCTTATTATGGTGAAGAGCTGTGTAGATGGGGAGGGGTTAAGCTGGGTGAGATTCAAAAGGAGCTTAATAGATATAAAGAGCTTATTAAGTAGCTCAGAAGGAGGAGAGATAGCCCTGGTATTGCTAAATTTAGACAGACAAATTGGGAATTTGGGTGATTAATGGGTGAATATGTGGTCTTTTTATGTCAAAGAAACAAAATAAATTGGTTACAAAATGGAGTTACAAACTCCAAATTCTTTCATCAGTATGCAACTATGAAGAAAAAAGAGAAACAAAATTATGAAATTGAAAGATCATAATGGGGTGTGGTGTGAAGAATGCCAAGGTATAGAGAATGTGATCACTGATTATTTTAATGACTTGTTCAAATCAAATGGCATCCAGCAAAATAATGTTTTGGACTCAATTCAAAGCAAGATTTCTAATTAGCAAAACAATCAACTTTTGAAGCCAATTCTCGAAGAGGAAGTGAAGGCCATTCTAATTAATATGCATCCCAAAAAATCTCCTAGTCTGGACAACATGAACCATGCCTTCTTTCAGAGGTATTGAAGTGTTGTAGGTAAAGACTTAATGCAAGTTTGTAATTTTTTTTCCACAGCGGGCAAATTCTTCCAAAACTGAGCAATGCCCAAATTGTGTTGATCCCTAAAAAAAAGAAGGCAGATATGATGGGGAACCTTAGACCTATATCATTATGCAATGTGGTATAAAAGGGAATTTATAAATTAGATTGAAAGAGGTTCTTAGTGATCTTATTACCCCAAATCAGAGTGCGTTCATAAAGGGTAGGTTTATTGTTGATAATATCCTCATTGCATATGAAGTGAATCATTTTATGCACAAAAAAACTCAAGGAAAAATGGGTATGGTAGCCTTAAAACTTGACATGTCTAAATCTTATGATAAGTTAGAATTAGAGTACATAAGGAGGGTTATGGGAAGAATGGGTTTGCACAAGAAGTGGGTAGATAGGATTATGAATTGTGTGAATTCGGTTCATTATACAGTTCTTAATGATGGGAGCATGGGCTAATAGTTCCAAATAAAGGGGTTCGGCAAGGGGATCCTTTATCCCCATATTTGTCTATTATATATGTTGAAAAGATACAAAAATAATGTGTAGGAAAAGATACAAAAATATATTTTCCTACCTTTTCTAACTTCTTATATAAATAACAAAACTAACATTGCTAACCAATTGCCAACTCAGCTAACTGATTTCACACTCCCCTCAAGCTTAGCATACAGATTATGAATGTTAAACTTACTAAGTAGGTAGTTGAATTATGAAGGATGTAAAGTATTTTTAAATTAATTTTCTATTTGATCTTTTATATCAATATATACAAGCTTAATTACTCATCTATGGCTTTATCTTATATAAAATGATAGTCAATCTCTATGTGCTTTGTTTTATCATGGAAAACATGATTTCTAGCTATGTAAAGAGTTGATGTATTATTATAATAAAGCTCAACAGCTTTTGTTTGCTTGATTTGAAAATTCTGCAATAATTGAATCAGCTAGACTATTTCATATGTTGCATAGTCATTGCATGATATTCAACTTTAATTGAACTTCTAGAAACTATGTTTTGCTTATTCATTTTCCAACTTATCAAACTCTCACACAAAAAAAATATAGAACCCTGAAAGATATTTTCTAATAACTACACATCGAGCATAATTACTATCTGTGTAAACCTTCAATTTCAAATTAGATGTTGATTTCATCAAATTTCCTTAACCATGTGCTAGCTTGAGGTACTTGAGAACCTTGTAAGTTGCTTGCAAATGCATATTTACAGTTATATCTATGAACTCAATAAAAAACATGAACAACATAGCTAATATTTGTTCTTGTGATTCACATTTATTGGGACCTTGCTTGGGCTAGCACCCAAATGTCCAAATTTATTTAACAATTCTAAGTAAACCTTCCTTATGAAATAAAAATCCCTTTCATTGATCTTGTTATGTCAAGACCTAGAAAATATTTTGCTTTACCTAAGTCTCTTACTTTAAAATGAGAACTAAGTAATTGCTTTAATTCCTCAATAAGAATCGGATTATCACCTCCAATTAGAATATCATCTACATATAAGAGCATTACAACAAAGCCTTTTCCTAACTTCTTTGTGAATAGCGAATAACCTAATTTAGGTTGTTCATAACCATTCTTAACTAGGCTATCATTAATTGTTGCATTCCATTACCTTGATGCCTGCTTAAGGCCATACAAAGACTTATGGAGTTTGCAAACCAATTCCCCCTGTTTAACTAAAATTGAGCTATCAGATTCATGTTGTGACCCCCTTGAATGTGATATCCTAAAGGTAAATCCATGTAGACTTCTTCATCTAATGTCCCATTTAAAAAAGCTTTAACAATATCCAACTGAGGAATTTGCCAATTCAAAGCTGTAGCTAAAGCAAAAAAAATCTAACAGTAGTATGCTTATCTACAATACTGAAGGTATCTACGTAATCAAAACCTTCCTATTGCATATAACCCTTAGCCACTAAACGTGCATTATCTCTCTTAATAGACCAATCAACATGAAATTTAGTTTTAAAAATCCATTTTCTTCCCATTTTTCTTTTCCCCTCAGGTAAAAGATAACTAACCATGTTCTATTCTAATTTAGAGCAAGTAATTCAGCTATCATGGCTTATTGCCAATGATTAAACTTAGATGCTTCCTCATAAGTATTAGGATCAATAGTAAAAGAAATAGAACAAATAAAGGACTTATGAGAAGTATTTACATTAGCATAGGAAAACATTTTACTCAAAGGGAAACAATCGTATTATGACAACTCTTGACATATGGAAGTAAATTTTGTTTGATAATCTTACAGGTAAGAAAAAGGACGTTTGATATGTTGACTTTTCATAGAAGAAGATTATGATGTAGTAGTTGTAGAAGGAGGATTTATTTGGGATGAAGTAGAAGGAACAATAGTTAAATCAACAAGAACAAACACAAATGGAGCAGAGAAGTTGGTAATACTAGTGTTACTAAGTTTGAAGCTTGTTATGTAGGATTTAATGAATGATTAGGAAAAGTGTGTTTAGAAAATGTAGGACTATATGGAAATATATATTCATTGACTTGAACATCCTTAAAATGAAAACAAGACCAGTATCTAAGTCCATGGCCTTATAACCTTTAACAGTAAATGAATACCCTAAAAAATAAACATTACTTAGACCTACTATCAAATTTCTTTCTATAAGAAGTAAGATTAGCAATAAAACATAATGAACCCAAAAACCTAAGAAGTTCACAAATTAGTGGTTTATGAAATAAAAGTTTATAAGGAGATTTATTATGTAATAGTGGAGAAAGTAATCTATTAATCATATATATTGTTGTAAGAACAGCGTCACTCCAAAATTTCACAGGAAGAGAAGCATGAAACAACAAGGAATGAATTACATTCAAAATATGTTAATGGTTGCATTCCACTACTCTGTTTTCTTTTGGAGTATAAGAATAAGATGTTTGATGAGTTATACATTTACTTTGATAAAAAGGTGTGAAGAAAAAATTCAGTACCATTATCATAACAAATGGTTTTGATTAAAGTATCAAAATGATTTAAAACATGTAAGCAACACATATGAAAAGTAATATTTATTCTTTAAGAGATAATCCCATATACACTTAGTACAATCATTAATAATATTAAGAAAATAATGGTTATCATATAAATTAGATTGTAAATATGGCCCCAGACATCAAAATGGACAAGATCAAAAGGTTTAGCTGAATTTTCTAAATAGACAAGGAAAGAAAGATGGTTTTGTTTAGCCGTAGGACAAGTTAAACAAACATCTTTAGAATATATTGAAATACCATGAAGAATTTGTTTGAGTTTATTAGGTGGTGGATGTCCCAACTTATGGTGACATGTATGATAAGAAATAGAATGATAAAATCTTAGTTAATTGTGTGAACTAGGTGAAAAAGTTGCTTGATAATAGAATAAGCCGCCCTATATTTTAGCTATAGCAATTATCATCCAAGGTTGTAAGACCTAGATGAAACAGACATCATGAATGAGAATAAAGCAATATAAACACAAAGTAGTCAATTTGGGCACAGAAAGTAAATTTAAAATAAATGCAGGAATAAGAAGCACACTGTACAGAGTAACTTGAATTTAATCATTGAGCAACGCCAAAAACTTATGAATTTGATACCTTATAGGAATAAAACTAGAACCATCAATCTCTATTTCAATAACTGAATTTCCAAATACAGTTATGACTTGAAATTTGGAATTGCTATTCTGATTATGTTTCTTAGAATTACCCTTATTTTCTATAAAATTTGAAGGATAGCCAATGATCTTGAAACAAGATTCCTTCAAATGCCTGGGTTTTCACAATGTGAACATTTCATAACTGAATGCTTCTTCATTACGATAATTGGTGATTTAAATAGCACAAGAGTTTGTGTAATCAAATTCCTTTGATTCTTATTAAGGAAATAGTTAGATATGGTGAGTTGTAAAATGATTATGTAAATCAATTAGGCATGATTTTAGGCTTGATTAGAAATTAGCTTCCATATATGTGTTACTGTATATAAATACCTTATTATATATCTCTATAATTCATCAAGAAATATACTATTTTCTATCAATTCACATGGTATTGGAGCCTCCTTTCTCTGACTACCCCACTTCCTAAGTTGGTTCTACCCTATTGTGCAGAAGAGTTACATTTTTTGTTATTTGTTTCAACTCTATTCTGGGTAACAGAGGAGTTCTATTTCTGTTCTAGGTGTACCATGGTCATTTGTTAACACCACCTAGTTCAAGAGTCCCGCTGTCTATCGACCGGTGTTTCTGGAGAGTTCGGCAGCCAGAAGCTCTACATGTGAGCCACATGTGCCACCGGAGGCTTTCTTACCTTCCCCACGCACTGGCACGTGAGAGTGCGTGAACTTCCTATTCACAGTCCGTTCTGCTCCTTCAGTGTTTGCTCTTCATTTCTAACCTCTATGTGCAGATACTTTATTGGTTAGTTGGGTTTATTCCTATTGTTTCAGCTCTTTTCCACTATTCTAATAGTATTCATTTTGGAGGTACTGTATTTGGCTCTTTAGTTTATTATGCTTAGTAGTTATTTTTTGTCTTAGTGGTATTTATTTATGGAGTATTTAGATTTCAGCATTGGGTTTCAATATTTGGTTGAATTCTTTGAGTTGTTTTGTGGTTAGTTGCCTTGTTCTGTTGGTGGTGTCTTCCATTAATTACTAATACTGTATTATAGCCACTTTATTTTTCTGATTCTATTTCTGAAGTTTGGAGGTTTAATGGCCATTTTTAATTTGTGTTTGAGTGATTCTATTTAGAAAGTGTGAGTTAATTTTTAAGCATCCACGGTTAAGGTTCAAAGAAACATGGTTGAGGTTTAAGGAAACATGGTAGAAGTACATGCATCAGAGCATATTAAATTTCTTAAGTATTATAAAGTATTAGAGTCTTTGTCTCATCCTACTGCTTCCATTACTGAGCTAAGTAAAACAAAAATTAATTCTTCATCCCCTATTAATTGGGTTGTTGATTCCGGTGCCTCAAATCATATGATTGGTAATTTTGATCTTTTGTCATCTTTCAAAACCACAAATACCTGTCTAATGTTAATTTAGTATACCGTTCTCATTATCTAGTTCTTGGTTATGGAATTACTAAATTAACCCAATCATTATCTTTATCAGATGTTTTGTGTTTATTGAAATTTTCATTCAATTTGATGTCAGTCAGTAAAATTACCCGTGCTCTAAATTGTAGTGTCATTTTTGAACCCGATTACTGCATTTTCTAGGATCGAGTGATGAAGAAGATTATAGGGAAATGATATGAATATGGTGATCTTTACATTCTTGATACACCATTGCCAGCAACCCTTCATTGTTCGGGTGTTTTAACTTCTTTTGAAGCCTATTGTAGGTTAGGTCACCCTTCTCTATCTTTATTAAAGAAATTATGGCCTTAATTTCATGATTTATCAAAACTTGGTTGTGATTCATGCCAATTTTCTGAACCTCATAGGTTACCTTCTTTCCCTCGAGTCAATAAAAGAGCCCTCTATCCTTTTGAATTAGTTTGCTCTGATGTTTAGGGACCGTCAACAATAGTATTGAAACTGGGATTTAGGTACTTTGTCACTTTTCTTGATGATTTCTCTCGAGTTACTTGAGTTTATTTTATGAAAAATCAATCTGAATTGTTTTCTTATTTTAGTGCTTTTTTTGTGCTGAAATCAAAACTTAGTTCAATACTTTTGTTTAAATTTTGAGAAATGATAATGCCAAAGAGTATCTTTCTAACACATTTCAGACATACATGACTCAAAATTGTATTCTTCACAAAACGTAATGTGTTGACACACCATCTCAAAATGGTGTAGCAGAAAGAAAAAATAAACATCTTCTTGAAACAACTAGGGCACTATTGTTCCAAATGCTTATTCCAGAATAATTTTGGGCTGATGTAGTCTCCACAGCTAGTTTTTTTATTAATCGTATGCCACCATCTATCCTTCAGGATGAGATTTCTTATCATGTTTTATTTTCTACTAAGTCGTTTCCCATTGAACCTAGATTTTTTTGGAAGTGCTTGCTTTGTTCGGGATGTCTGACCTTATGTAATTAAATTAGATCCTAAATCCTTGAAATGTGTTTTCCTTGGTTATTCTCGGTTACTGAAGGGCTACAGATGTTATTGTCCTAATCTTCAAAAAATCTTATTTCTGCTGATGTTACTTTCCATGAGCATCTACCTTTCTTTCCAGCTACTTCTACTTCTTTTCTTAAAGTTCTGGATGATGATCTGCTTATTTATACCATCACCCATGCTCAAGCTAGTCCTTACGCACCATCTCAACCTGATCTACCATCTCTATCTAATCCACAATCTCAACTACTACCCAAAATGCCAAGACTAAAACCAGTCATTTATGAGGTTTATTCTAGGAGGCCAACATAGCCAAATCCGTGTTTGGAACTGATATCTTCTCCTACACTAGATCTAGAAGACAATGATATGTATTTTCCTATTGACAAAAAGGTAAACATCAATGTGCTTAACCTATTTTCTCTTTTGTGTCTTATGATAATTTATCTTCTTCGTCCTATTCTTTTGTTGCATCTTTAGACTCTGTATCTATTCCCAAAACCATTCATGAGGCCTTATCTCATTCTGGCTAGCATGATGCAATGATAAATGAGATGAATGCTTTTGATACTAATGGTATTTGGAATCTAGTGGATTTGCCTTCGAGAAAAAAAGGTTGTTGTTCGCCTAAAAATATACTAACAAATAGCGACCGCAAGTATACGTACTATCGTACCACGTGATGAGAACCAATGTCATATCTTCTAAGGATTTGAAGTTGTTCAGCTTTATTATTTTGTTTCTTAAAAGTGCAATTAAATTTAAAAAGGAATATGGAGTTTTTGTTTCGAAAAGAAAGTAATTTAAATAGGAAAATAATGAATTTAATGAATATGCTATGATATGAAAAGTCTAGAGAAATTGACAATCCATAGTCTATTCTTTATGATTTTGTATTGTTAACTCAATTAATTAGGTTTAACTCTCTAATTCTTAATGTAATCATTCAATTAGAACTTATTCTACTAGATATCGCATACATAAAAGTAATCTAAAAAAACATGCATCAATTAAAGGAATTAAGACTAAAACTTATATTTCTAATTCATTTTAGAATCTCAATTGAATAGTTTCAGATTTAGACTTCCACTCTCACTCCAATGCCCAAACCCTAATTTAACTAATTGGTGATCAAGTAATAAGTTATTTGAATTAATTCAACTCAATCAAGCATAAGTTTAACCTAATTAATAAATTAACAACAATCAATCATATCAAGACTACTTCATGCTTCAATCTCTAGACAATAACAAATTTAGTTCATGATTGGTTTAATTCTCAACATATCAGTAATAATTTTAAGAGAAATCATGCTTAATCTCTTGATGCAAAAATAACCCAAAGGAACTAAAGCAATTAAGTTAAGAAAGAAATCTCAATTAAAGTGCAGAAAAATCCCAATATCCTTGGTGAAAATTCAACTTTAACTTTTAACCCAAATCAAATTGATGAAAAGCTGTGAAAACAATGAAAAACTAAATGAAAACAATCACTCAAAGTCAATCTAAAATAATTCCAAACTAATTCTCTCTCAAGAAATTCGCTTATAACACCTCGGATGAACTCTCTCTGAAGTAAACATCAATAGAGCTCCTTATATAGTAAAGTTTAGGATGTCTAAAACGTGAAAAAAAATCCTTTCGTATACTGACTCTGGAGATTGGCACTACCCAATGTACCGTATGCATGAGCCCGTGTGGTTTGTGATATGCCCCGTGTGGATTTCTGCTTCTTCTATGTAGGGAAAATTTTGCTTGTCTAGTAAGGCACACGGCCCCATACCAATTTCTATAAGATGCGATTCCAAAGCCTCTTTTCAAAATAAAGTGCACGGGCCACTGCATGGCCCCAAGGTGGTTTCGTACAGCCCGTGCCATTTATAATTGGGATAAGTACAAAAAAGTACCCTATGGTTTCGTGCATTTTCACTTATGGGTCTATAGATTTTTTTTTGACAAAAAGGGGTCCGAGGTTTCTTCCATTAGCAATTAGGGGGTCTATAACCTTAGCACCATTAGCAATTAGAGGTCCACAATGTTGACAATATGAGTAAAATGCTTATTTGGCATAGCAAAAATTGACATGGCATAGTCAATAATGACAAGGAACCTATAATCAACATTGGCATGGAACTGTGGGTTCCAGTTATCAATATATTCAGCTACATGACAACACTGACGCGACACTTTATGGTCCCTATTTTTTCACATTGATTAATAAAAGGAACCTATAATGCCACACTGTCATTGTCTATGGATGCTATGTCAATGTTGACTATGCCACATCAGTATTCACTATGCTAAATCAACATTAATTGGCGATATTAAGGTAATGGACCCCTAATTGCTAAAAAAACAAACCTTAGACCCCTCTTTATAAAAAAAAGCTCCACAAACCCATAAGTGAAAATGTGTGAAACCATAGGGCATTTTTTTTGTACTTATCCCTTTATAATTTCTTCAATTCCTTTAGTATAGTGATTGGCATGACCCATCAAGCATTTGGCATGGCCTAGAAGGCCATTGGCATAACTCGTGCCATCTCAAAACTCTTCAAATCACTCCAAAAATTGCTCCAAGTGTATTCACACACTCAAGAACTTAATCTTTCGAACAAATAACTCCATTTTTTTTCTCAATTTCTTGACTTTTTCTAAAACAAACACTTAATAAACACATCAAATGTAATTTTTAGATAAAAATAAACTGAAATGCATAAGGAAAATATATAAAAATAAGTACTAAACAACTCTCCCACACTTAAGCTTTTGCTTGTCCTCAAGCAAAATAGAATAATGGCAATGACTTGGAAAACTTAACTTTCTAAGATCAAATCATGAAAAATCAAGTTTCAACTTTTCTCATTCAATTATTCAATCTAGTCAATGTCAAAAGTTTAGCACTTAGTTAACCAAATTTTAAACTTAGAACTCAATTTTAACAATTTTATTGATATTATAGCATCATCAATCATTAAAATCAGGCTAAATGAACGAACAAAACTTTTTGTCATGCAACAAAGCTAAAAATTCAGGTTAATATAGATATTCATACTTAGGAATTAACTCAATCTTTTTGAAAATAAAAAATATGTCATGCAATGTTCAAGCACATACACTTTTTCTTCTTTTTTATTTTTTCTTTTTGACATCAAGGAACCTAACTTAACTGATTTTGTCATTAGCCTTTTAACATGAATGTAAACATTTAATGGTGTCAACCCCCAGTTACTCAGCTTATCACTTATATTAGCCGGTTACTAGCACTATTTATAGTTCCTTTAGATTAGTTTCACTTTGCACAAAACAGGAACCAACACAACATGGAATTATTTTCAAAGCTTTTTATTTTTTTAGTGTAATTTTCAGATTAATCACAATCCATGCAAGTTATATCAAAAAGATATCATTAAACTCCGAAGATTTTCACCAAAAACCTCAACTTTGTAATAATCTAATCCATATGCTTAAACTTTTAACAAAACTTTCAAATCTTAATGATTTTATAACAGAAATAAAACTCTTTACTTTTAAAATTTAAATCCAAAATTTAGAAACTAAGCAAGAAAATTAAAACATTGACCAAAAAAATAACCAAAAATTTTGAAAAATTTTAACAAAGAAATTCTCAGCTCAATTAAGATTGTTAAGCCAGTGCCTAAAAGTTAAAACTTATTTTTGCTTGATTTCAAACAAAAAAAATCCACACACACACACATAATATCCACATTGTCCCCAATGTGTTAAAAAAAATTAAAAATAAAAAAAGAAAGGAAAAAGAAAAAGTTTCCCATAAATTAATATCGTTGAATTGCATAATGAAAAAGCAAATAAGCTCCATGCTTCTTTCTCCATATAGCAAGTCAACATAAAAAGAAAGAAAAACTTTAAAGCATAATAGAATTATGTACATCCCAAAAATATAATCCAAAAATTCAAAAACTAAAAAAAAGAAAATAAACATTAGTTATTAGTATAAAAAAAAACACAGAAAAATAAAGGAAAAATATCAGAAAAATAAAAGAAAAAAAAAAGAAACAGAATCAATGTTCAAGAGAATCAAGCAATATCACTCTTCATCCGCCAATATCTTCTCCTCATTTTCATCATTGGGATCATCATCAAAACTATCTGTAGACTCATTAGCCTCCTCAGACTCAGTATCCGAGTAATATTTGATCGCCTTGTGGATTTAGGAGGTGGTCAACTTGGGGTATAATTATGCTTTGCCTAAAACTTCATACTTTCATTAATGAGCCATTCTATGTAGTATTGATTTTGGTGCAAAAGACAAACTATTAGCTGATGATCTTGGCACTCGTTATACCTAATACTTTCAATTCAACAAACCCGATGCTTAAGTGGCGTTGACTTTCGATCCATTTTCCCTTAATCGATATACATACCATCTGGCAGACTCCTCTAATTAAAATAATCAATCTTCTACCCTTGTACATAAGAGGGTGGATTTGGAGGTGGTGGTGCACTCGTAATAGGTCCAATAATATGGGAAGTTATACTCAGTTTAGTAGAAGAAGTAGAAGGGATACTAGGACTAGCAATAGCAGAAGTAGAATGGATATTAGCAGTAGCAGAAGTAGAAGTAGAGGGCATAAAAACTGAAGGAGGAATAAGTGGAAGTGCAAGAATAGACTCAATGAGAGTAGGTTGTGAATCTGATGGTTGTGGCAATTCCATTTTTGTATAATCCTTATCAAATTGTCAAATTTTCTCCAAGTCAACAAACATCGGCGTGCCATCAACAATAAAACCATTCAGATGCTCCATATTACAACTCAAATTAAGTTCCAAACACACCTTCCATGAGTGAACCATCTTTCTTCTTTGTTTGATTAACAAAGAACTTCAATGAGAAAAAGGCCACATTCAAACGTACTCCCCTCTCAAATTATCGAGGATCATCCAATCATCGGTTTGCACTTGCCCCGTACTCTTGAGTCTAATTGTGATGGTGTGGGATAACATGTTGTGCATAACTTATATATTAAAGTCATTGTAAGCCGTGGCTTTCTCACAACTTGCATGAAATTCAACATTGATCCTGGTGTTCTTCTTCCACCATATGTCCCTCTGTTCATACCTAACCCAATCAATAATAGCCTTTTGATAAATAGGAGACTCAATCTCCTCTTGTGTATATAATCCCATCATCTGACAAAACTTAGCCATTGATACTATGTAATCCTTGCCATGAAGCCTAAACTAAACATCGTTATTCCCATTAAACTGCTTACCCTTACGCCGAAGTGTGTAATAAAACTCTAATATTAGTTCAAGGTATATGGTCTTGTTGATATTGAAAAAGTTTCTCCAATTCGAGAGTTCAGTATACTGCCTTAATTGTCCATGGAACGATATATGCTTTAAACTAGTCCAATCGATAATCCAATGCAGTAGAAATTGCATATTAGCCAAAGCAAGGAACCTCTTCTGGCCCTCTTGATAGTAGAATTTCAGGTTCCTATGGCAAGCAATAAAAGAATCATTAATCGATTGTGTTGGCATAAGTGGAATAAGGGCCTCCACCGTACTTAATGTATGCTCTCTCTTCTTCCCCTTGGGTTTAGCCACTCTTTTCCCTTTTCTATCTTTATCCATCTACAAAATAAGAAAACAAACCAAACACAAGCATTCCAAAGTGCAATCCAACTAGTTAGTGCCCAAACTTAGCCCAATTAAGCAATATCAAGCATAAATCAATCCTCAAACTCATGTAAATACAAAACTTCAATAAAAAAAATCTTAAAATATCATTTAAGTGCAAATTGAATGATCAAAGCATTAAAAATTTACTCAAAATTTTATTCAGGCATTTTATCGAACACGTGGTGGGCAATGTCATTGGACAAATATTTAAGAAAAAATCTCAAAGTGCCACATCCTTTGAATCAATAAAACAACTCAATTCAAGTAAATAATTGAGTAATTAATCCATCCCAATCAAAATCCTAAAGCCCTAAGCATGCCATAAGCGAAAACTAGGGTTCAAAACTCAGATAATTCAATCCAAGCATAACGCTCGTTCTATATGTGATTAGTAGGTAGAAAAGAGTTTAAATTAACCTATTATGCTTAATCCATTATCAAATCAATCAAACTCTACCCTAACTCATGCCTTTATTTAAATTAGATTGAAGAAAACTTACTTGACTTCCCTTGAATATTAGCAAAAGAGAGAAGATTTTGTTTATTTAATCACAATTAATCCATAAAATAATGATTCAAAAGAGAGGAGAGGAATTTGACAATGATTTTAGGTGCAAGGAAATTGAAGAAATCGTGGAACAAAGGGGAATTATGTGTAAGAGATATGGAAGAGTTAGGTTTCAGATTTTGAAAAATCCATATTAGCGAGCATTTAAAATTAGGGTGCACGAGGCATATTTTCTGGGCTTACAGGCCATACGCAAAGCTTTCAACCCATTCCCCCTTTTCAAATTGGTATAGAGAGACACACAAAATGAATTTTAGGTGTCACGGTCCCGTGTGGATCTTTGTGCTCAAAACACTCAAACTTAATTTTGATACAGTAATACGCATGGGGCAATTTGTTTCGGCACGGCCCAGTGCCTGAAGCAAATTGATCCATGCCGATTTCTATTTCACATATAACCCAACTTACCTCCTAAAACAATAAGGCGCATGGGGCTTATGGATTTTGGCATGGCTCGTGCCTGCAGCATATGCCCCCATGCAACTTACTGCTTGTGGAATTTTTCAAGGCAAAATTTTCACTTTTTACATATCACTTACCACACACCTGATCACCCATTTTGGCTCCTTAAACACCATAAATCCCTGTAAAATCACACTCAAATAAACCATACCCATGCATTATCTCTTTGATAATAGAATTAAAAACTTAAATTAAAAGAAAAACAAACTTAAAAATAATCTAATTCAGTGAGTTGCCTCCCACTTAATGCTTCTTTGATGTCGTCTTAGCTGGACATTGTGAAAGAATTCAAGGATCTTGAAGCAAGATGAATTCAATTTCCTTATTTTCATACAAACTGCCAAAATGTTGCTTAAACCATTAACAGTAAATTTCTCATTAGTTTTAGAGTTAAGCAATTCGATCGCTCTCGAAGGATACATATGAACTACCTTAAAAGGACCACTCCAATGTGATTTTAATTTTCTAGGAAAAAGTTTGATGCAGGAGTTAAAGAGTAATACTTTCATACCTGGTTTGAAATGCTTTCAAAGAAGCTTTTGATCATGAAGCGCTTTAGTCTTCTCCTTGTAAATCCTTGCACTTTCATATGCCTCATTCTGATGCACATCCAATTATGATACCTATAACATCCATTTAATTTCTCATTAGTTTTAGAGTTAAGCAATTTGATAGCTCCCGAAGGATACATATGAACTACCTTAAAAGGACCACTCCAACGTGATTTTAATTTTCCAGGAAAAAGTTTGACGCAGGAGTTAAAGAGTAAGACTTTCATACCTGGTTTGAAATGCTTTCAAAGAAGCTTTTGATCATGAAGCACTTTTGTCTTCTCCTTATAAATCCTTGCACTTTCATATGCCTCATTTTGATGCTCATCCAATTCTGATAGCTGCAACACCCTCTTCCCTTCGGCTTTATCCATATCAAAGTTAAGGGCTTTAATTGCTCAATAAGCCTTATGTTCAAGTTCCATCGGTAAATGGCATGCTTTGCCAAATACTAGCTTGAAAGGACTCATGCCAATTTGAGTCTTAAAAGTAGTCATATAAGCTTATAGAGCTTCATTCACTCAATTAGTCCAATTTTACCTTGACGAGTTAACCATTTTCTCAAGGATTTCTTTCAATTATTTGTTTGAGGTCTCAACTTTTCCCGAAGTCTGAGGATGATATGGAGTCACCACTTTATGCCTAACACCGTGTTTGCTCAGAAATTTCTCAAAAATTTTATTGCAAAAGTGGCTCCCCCTATCACTAACAATTACTTTTGGCATGCCATACCTACTAAAGATAAAATCATTGACAAAACTAACCATAACATTAGCATTGTTAGTTCTGGTAGGAATTGCTTTCACCCACTTCAAAACATAATCAACACCAATAAGAATATACTAAAATCCAAAAGAAATGGGAAATGGTCTCATAAAATCGATAGCCCAAACATAAAAAAATTTCAATCACAACAAAATTAGTTAGGGGCATCTCATTCCTTCTTCCTATAGTGCCTACTCTTTGGCATTTATCACAATGTTTACAATAAGAATGAGTATCTTTAAAAAAAGTAGGCCAATATAAACCACTTTGGATTACTTTCTCAACAGTTTTTTTCCTCCAAAGTGTCCACCACAATGCATATCATGTCAAAATTTTGAAACACTAACCTGCTCCTCTTCCAGAACACATCCTTGGATAATTTCATCTTTGAAAATTT
Source organism: Codiaeum variegatum (assembly GCA_948294925.1). Taxonomy (NCBI): domain Eukaryota; kingdom Viridiplantae; phylum Streptophyta; class Magnoliopsida; order Malpighiales; family Euphorbiaceae; genus Codiaeum; species Codiaeum variegatum. The sequence continues at coordinate 37 of CAOJBK012650804.1, read as the reverse complement.
TAAACAAATAAGGATCATCCTAAAAATAAAATTTGGA
>CAOJBK012649023.1:0-12883 GCA_948294925.1 Codiaeum variegatum | reverse complement strand
TTCACTTCTGCTCCTCTCTTGGCTCTCCCTACTAAAGGGGGAGGATATGAATTTTATTGTGATGCATCAAGGATGGGACTCATATGTGTTTTTATGCAACAAGGAAGCGTGATGGCTTATGCCTCTCACTAATTAAGGAAGCATGAGCTAAACTACCCAATCCATGATTTGAAAATGGTAGCAATCGTGTTTGCATTGAAAATTTAGAGGCATTACTTGTATGGTGAAAGGTTTGAGATTTACACTAATCACCAGAGTTTGAAGTATATCTTTGAACAAAGGGATTTAAATCTCAAATAGAGGTGCTGGATGGAATTATTGAAAGACTATGACTATGATATTTTATTCCATCCAGGAAAGGAAAATGTAGTAGCAGATGCTTTGAGCCGTAAGTCATTAGGTAGTTTGGGTCATATTCAGGTACATCGACATACTTTAGCCAAGGAAATTCAAGGTTTGTATAATATGGGAGTTTGTTTTGACGTGAATGAATCTAGAGCATTGATAGTTCATTTTCAAGCCAAATCTCTCATAGTTGAAAAAATCAAAGATGCTCAGGATATAAATGGTTAAATAGATAATTACTTCGTAATACTTAGGGATTTAGTATATGTTTGTATAATATTTACTCTTATATATGTTATGAATATGGCAATGACATATGATAAATATGTGGTTTTATTGTGATGGATATTGAAAGAATTAAGTATGTAATGTTTATAGAACTGTAGATTGAGTTTGCCTTGCAGGAGGATACCTTCATGTTTAGGCGAAACTCTGCCGAAATTTTTGATGAAATTAAATGTTATATGACTAATGATTATGGATATGAATTGTATGCTTAGTAAAGTGTTATAAATTATTGGTGGTTACTTGATGTGTCTAAGTATGATAATTTATGATGAGATATTGAGTTATGATTTAGGGTTCTACGGGTGTTAGGTGGCCTTAAGCTTACCCATGCCTTAGGACCGTCATTCCTCGAAATTAGGGTTTAACACCAAGGCATGATGAGTCCAACCCGGTAGGTTATACAAAGACATATAAACTAGTGGATCCATTGGCAATACAGATGTCAAAATGCTATAAAAAAAAGAATCAAAGGAAAGGAAAGTTTGGTACTTACCATTGGCTAAAACTTAAGGCAAGTGGTTTGAAGTTGACTAGAAACTCATTTCCAATGTAATGGTATATTACTACACCATCCTCCCTGACATAAGGAACATACTCCCTTATTTGTGGGATGACACCATAATGGATGCCCAAACTAGTTGGCATTGAAGCATTCCCTCCTGACGAAGCAATACCAGGGCAAGGAATGTCATGAGCTAGGAGATGAGATGTCTGACAATAAGACCGATGTCTTAGAGCATCGATTGTTAATATGATAGGAACACGACCCTGAACTAAGGAAAGCAAAGTCCTACCCCTCATAAAATGAGAGGGAATAAAATCTTAATAAGAGCCCTCGGTAATAAAATCTTATTTAAGCTTCCTAACCCTCTAATTTATCTCATAAATGATGTCCATCTACTCCCTCATAATAGTAAGAGGATTGCAGGCACAACTGGCACCTAAGTCATTTGAGCTAAGACTTGCTCTCCTAAATAGATCTTGTGAATCTCACTGGACCCAAAACGAATCCACCTCTCAATAGTTAAAATACCCAGAGTTGAAGGCAAAATATCACTAAGCAAGTCATCATACTGGAGAGGGGCCCAGACCACCTAAAATAGATCATTGGTCATAAGAAATCAATGATAGTCAAAAGAGCAAAGCCATTCAGGACATACCTCAGTAATCATAGCAAAATCCCATTTGAACTAAGGTAAAGCTAAAGAGAAAATTTCACCATACAAACTAGTATCACATCTGTCTTATTAGAAGTATTATAACATCCCTAGCAGCGATATTAGGGGCAATAGTAGGAAAATGTACAAAAGCCTAGAGCTACAGAAAAGTAGAAAATCAATAGTCAAATAAGAAATAGAGGATAATATTGACCTCCCATACAATCATAGTGATGTGGGTGCCAATCCCTTGAGACTTTAACATCTGGCCCATAGCCCTAAATGAGGCAGCCAAGGCAGCCCCACATTAGTCATATTGGCTAAGCTGATCCTGGTTCATCAGTGAACCCATGACTTTCAAGTCAACACACTCTACTCATCATATAAGAAAATAGTTAACAATATGATCAGTAAGCAAACTCTAGCACACTGGTCAATAGAATATCTGTTCAAGTCCATACACTTTAACAAGTTGAGTAGCTAAGATTGAGGAACCATCGGACTCTCGCCAGGAGGCTTAGCTCTAAGAAGACTACCCAAAGCATCCCTACTCTGAGCATAATGATAAAAAAACAACATGCTACCCCCAAAAATGCATCCTAGTCAAGTAGGCCCACTCAACTGTAATCATAGTCATCTCACCAATCAAATGGTGAAATGTGTTAGTCATATCCCACCATCTCTTGATGAGAGAAAATAAAAGATTTGTATCAGGAGTCCGATGACAGTCCAACCTCATCAAACCTGAAAGATAGAGCCCCTATAACTCTATCCCACAACATGTTCTAGAAAGGCTTCCATTGTCACCAGATGTGACTTACCATCTCTGTGATTATGGCTATGGTCCTAGAGGTATGAGTTTTACCCTTCAGTTTTCTATTATTTTTACTGATATTTAATTCAAAAAGAAAGAAAGAAAATAGAGAGAGAGAGAGAGAGAGAGAGAGAGAGAGAGAGAGAGAATACCATAAGATAACCATCCCAGCTAATGTTCTCTCACTTCTTTAGCAATAGTTCTTGATTAGGAATCGTCAAAGGATCTTCGAAGTCTTCCATGAAATTATAATTAACTTTTGGAAATAAGTTCTTTACACCTGCTGGAGGTAGCCACTGACCGTCAGTCTCAACGTCCAAAGAGCTAGCCCAGTTAGGAAATGTCTCTGTCTTAACAGCTAACTCCTCCTCCTTTATTGACACTTGAGTCGGGAGCATTAAAAAAGACTAGCAAAATAGTCAAAGAAAGGAAAAGAGGAAAAGGAGAGGTTGAGAGAGTTTGGAGTGAGAAGAAGAAAGAAGTTATGGCCTATTTATAGGAAAATCCAATCCCCTCTCAATACAAAGGCACCGTTCACAGTTATCAGATTTGTTTTTTGGTTAGAGCAAATCTGTTAAAAGGGATAACTGTGAACCCTTATTTTTACACCTTTTAAACTGGAATGACAATACGATTCTATAGACTCAAACTAGGCCCAAATAAGACTTAAAACAAATCGAAAAAGTAGAAAAAAAATAAACTAAATTGGACTGAGCCAAGCGCGCGTGGCCTGCATGTACGTAGAGAGCCTCGTGTGCGAGCAGAGAGCTTTGCTTGCGTGCAACCCCCTTTTGCATGTGCGTAACCTTTTCTTGCAGACCAAGCCATTTTTCCCAAATAAATAGGAGCCTCTTGGCTCTGTTTTTCACAATCACTTTCACCCCAAATTTATACTAAAATCCACACTCAAACTTATTCTAATACTAAACCTTTGCTCAACTACGGAGATCCATTTCGGCCTCATCAAGTCATCTGAATCACCTGTTCCCCATCGTTACAAGCAGAAGGTAAAATAAAAATGGTATTATTTTGGTTTTAATTTTATTTTTATTTGTTTAAATCCTAAAAATCGGCTTAGTAAAATTTACAATCAAATCATTTTTTCTTAATTAATATCTAAATTAATTAAGAACTTATTTGCTTAATTGATTTCTTATAAAATCTATTAGCTTATGAATTAAACAAACTAAATTTTCCAAAATAATCCCACCTTCACAAGAAGGGAGAACGATGTGGGGTTTAATTCCCATTCCACAAAATATGCCGGTAAGCCAATTAAAGGCTTCAACTCCAATAAAAGTTTATTTTTCCTTTTCTTTTTAAAATCATTTTCTCTTTATTGCATTATTTCATTTATTATTTGTTTTATTTTGTTAGTTTTTATTATTTTTATGTTATTTTGTTTCTATTATATTATGCTTGTTATTTGGGGAATGTATGCCCTCCCTATGCCTAGTGGCTAGAGGAGGGATCCCCTTTGTATATAATTTGACATGTATCTATTTTCATTTATTTATTTTGCTCTTTATTTTGTTATTTAGAGATGTATGCTCTCTCTACTTTCAATCTGGCTAGAGTAGAGACCCCTATTCATTTTATTTCCTTTGTTTTGTACTTTTCTTATTTTTCTCATTTTCATCATGTCATTCATGTCAAATTTTATTCATGAATTATTGTTTGAATTATTATATTTGTTCATTCATTATTATAACTGCCATGCATACACAACAAATCTAATTTTAAAACCAAATCTGAATATTGCAACCAAAGGATAGAAAAACTCATAATTTTTCTAAATGATTTAAAGCCAAACTCACGGCCTCTGACTCCCACTTTGGTTCGTTGGTAAAACTAGTTTTTCATTGGCTTAAGATAAATATTTTTATAGAGTTAAATGATTGGTTTCTTAATCACCTTCAAACCTCGTTTTATAAATATTAAGTGGCGACTCACAATCACATATTGCACATACATTAAAATGGACCGTATGGGTCTCCTATGTAAGTACCATGCAATAAAATGAACACTGAAATGTACAATCTGCCCATGGAAGGTGGTTTCCTCAAGCCCTAAATTATCGAGGTACGTATTGAGGGCTTTGTCTTGGGCCTCACACATGGTTGAGAAAAACTTACTCCTTATGTATCGAGATAGACTGATCAAACAATACTTTCCTAGTTTCAAAACTTTGATCATTACTGCTTCTCGCATCGAAGACAAAATTGATGCAAGGTACATCAAAGATAAAGCCTAAGCTTCATCTTCTAGATTTAAAAGACTTATCCACCGAGAAAAGTCACTCAAAAGGATGGGGACATCAATGTCATCTCTTTCCATAAGCCAACCCAGTTAGAGAGGAGGAAATTTTCTTATTTGGGTGGTTTTACTCTTAATGCCATTTACAAGAAGTGTCTAGAAGGTGGAGCTATCATGCCTCTAGAACCAAGGCCCATCCCAAACCTAGTGCCTAAAAATTTCAATCTAAATGAAAGATGTGACTATCATTAATGACCTAGGGATAAAACTAATGTATGCAAGGCCCTTAAACACCTCATTCAAGACCTGATTGATTCCTAAGAACTCCTTTTGCTTGCTTTTATGCCAAACATAAACAATAACCCTTTACCTAATCATATTATGAATGCCATCTTGATAGACTTTAAAGAAGGTGATTCAACTCATCTTATCTAACCCATCTCTGAAACACCCACAGGGAATCATGTATACAATAAGGACGATCTACCCTCTTTGGGGAAGTCATGCCTTAAAGATTTTTGCTACGTATTTGACCTAACCAATATGATGGTTGAAACCAATTCCATCACCCGAAATGGAAGAATTGTATAAACACCTACTGCGCCACTACTACCTAGCCAACCAGTGGCTCCACCTAAGGGTACTCCCGAACCAGAAGTAGATCCCTTCCTAAGACAACTCAAAAAGACTCAAGCCAATATCTCAATTTGGAGTTTGATAATGTCCTCCTATCCTCATCACCAAGCTCTTTTTAAGGGTTTGAATGAATTCCAAGCTCCAATTGACATCACTCCAAACTAGCCAATACATGTGGTCCCATATTCAACTTATTAATGAAGAATTCCTCCAAATAGTGGAACAAGGAATGCCAAAATGCTTTTGAACTAATCATGCAATATCTTCTGAATCCACCAACCTACAATCCCCTAGACCTAACAATCCATTTCTACTTTACATCAAAGTCATTGATGAATCCATAAGGGTTATGTTAGTGCAGAATGCCCTGAATTACCATAAAGAACACACCATTTACTATCTAAGCAAGAGAATCTTGATACACGAGCTTAAGTATAGTTACATTGAGAAGCTTTTCCTTGCTTTGGTATGGGTATGTCACAAGCTATGACATTACTTGGGTTCATACACCTCTCAAGTTATTTATGGAAATGCGTATCCTCGAGAGTAAAATGGCTAGATGGATGTCAGTCTTGGCAGCCTATGATCTCATAAAGAAACTTAGATGCTTTTCTATGATGGTCCAGCTAAAAATAAAATATATGGCATTGGAATGGTTTTCCTTATACCTACTGACGAAATTCTACCTATAGTAATCAAATTGGATTTTAAGGTAATAAATAACGAAGCTGAATATGAAACCTGCATCTCTGAGTTAGAAGTAGCCATCCAGATTGGCATCAAAAGCTTAGAGGTATATGCGGATTCCAACCTAATAGTCTCCTAAGCACTAGAAAGATGGAAAATTGGAGAAGAGTGTTTGATTCCTTACCATAAGCAACTTGAAGAGTTGGTAGCCAACTTCAATACCCCATATTTTCATTACTTACCATGAACATAAAATTGGTTTGCTAATGCAATGGCACCCCTGGCATTAATGATAGAAATACGTGGTGGATTCCTCATCTATCCTATTTCTATAAGTATTAAACATGAGCCCAGCTGTCAATCCCATTACATGAACATCTAAGGAGTTGAATAAAAGCCTTGGTGCTGGGATATCTATAACTATCTCACAAAGGGTCTCTATCCTAAAGAAGCCTCTAAATATGAAAGGAGAACCTTGAGACTACTGGTTAGCAGTTATATTCTAAGGGGAGACACCCTATACAACAAAACCTGAAATGGCATCCATTTGAGATGTGTTTCTAAAGAAGAGGCATACAGGATTATGGAATAGATTCTTGGAGGAGAAGAAGGCACCCATATGAATGGATGGGCGTTATCAGGAAAAATCATAAACTAAGGGTACTATTGGCTCAAAATGAATAAAGATTATGCACAATTCATTCAGAAATGTCATAAATATCATATATATGCTAAGCTTCTAAAGCTTCCACCAGTACCTCTAAATCCTATCACTACACCTTGGCCCTTCATCGTATGGGGTATTGACATCATTGGTAAGATCATGATGAATCCTTTGCTAGTCAAGAGTACATTCTCATGGCAATCGACTATTTCACTAACCCTTGAATCTAAGTGGGTCACCTAATTCATCAAACCAAAAATCATCATTAGATATAGAGTTCCATTCAAAATCATCTCCGATAATGGCTCCCACATACAGAAAGAGGTAGTTGCTCTTTTATGAAAGGAAAGGTTCAACACCATAAGTCTTCTCCTTATAGTCCCCATACGAATGGAGTTGTTGTAACACCCTTTTCCATTAGTTATGAAACTCAAAACATAATTCACATAAGGAAATTAACATTAGAAGTATTCACTTTATATATAATCAACATATCATATTAAGTAACCTATTCATAACAAGTTTAATCTCTTCCGATATATCATCATACTAATAATTTTATCTCTAACAAGAATTATAACTAGCACAAACTATATATACATATGCAAAATGTTTTTCCCAAACTACATGCTTATGTATGATACAAGGAGAGAGAAGGAGTGAGGATATATTTATTTTATGTAAGAAATTCAAAGTGAAAGCCTTACCTTTGATGATGGTAAAAAAGATGAAGATGAAAATCCTAAAAGCTGTATTTTCTTTCTTCCTTCTTCTTCTTCCTTCCCCTATCTTGTTCTCTTTCTACTCTAACAAAGGTACACCACTTAAGAGCCTCAAATGAGGTAGAAATCAATTTATTAAGGTCACTTGTTCACCTTATAAGTGTTCTTTGGTGTGTTATAATCCTATTGGTCAGGATGTTACAATTATGTTAGCTAAAAACTAATTTTCCTTTTACTGCTTCATGTACTAACTTTTATGTACTAAATCATAACATTAATTTTTATTTTTATTTAAGTCCTTAGATTATTAACAAGTCTCCTATCATTCACATAAAACCATACATGTATGCATTGTTTAAAATTTTAATATACGATTACCAACGTGAATGTTTTATTTATACCGATAAAATGCATATGTGATTTTATGCAATACTTTTGAATGTATGATAATATGAATATGCTCATGTGTAAATGAAAATTCATGAGAGTGTGGATGCTACATTTCTCCCCCTTTTATAAGTAATTTTGTCCTCAAAATTCAATACCTGAAAAAAGTAAGAATATTGTTTTCTTATATTTTCTTCAGTTTCTCATATTGCTTCCCCTTGTGAATGGATTCTCCACAACACTTTGACCAAATGAATCTCTATATTCCTTAATTTCTTCATCCTATGCCCTATTATTTTCATTGGTTCTTCGATGTAACTTATATCATCTGTAATTTCTATTATCTTCTTTCTAAGTATAAGTGCAGGATCGGATCGAAACCTTCTGAGAATGTTGCCATGGAAAATATCATGAATCTAAGCCATTTCAGGTGGTAATGCCAACCTATAAGCTAGTGGACCAATCCTTTCAAGAATTTCATACGACCCTATGTACCGAGGACTCAATTTTCCTCTTTTTCCAAATTGAATAATTCTCTTCCAAGGTGAAACTCGAAGGAAAAATTTGTCACATATTCCGTTTCCCTCCTATGCTCATTTGCATTACTCTTTTGCCTATCTTGTGCCACTTTTATTCTACCTTTTATTAATTTTACTTTGTCCATAGTATCTTGAACTATTTCAAGCCCTTCTAGTAAACATGTTCCTTCTTCATCCCAATAAATAGGACCACGACATTTCTTTCCATATAGTGCTTCATACGGTTCCATCTAAATACTACTATGATAATGATTATTATAAGCAAACTCTATCAGAGCAATGTATTTATCCCAGGAACCTTTGAACTCTAAAACACAAGATCGGAGCATATTTTTAAGTGTCTGAATTGTTCTCTGTTATTGTCCATCTATTTAAGGATGGAAAGCAGTACTGAAATTCAGTTTAGTACCCATGGATCGATGAAGGCTTACCCAAAATTGAGATGTAAATCTAGGGTCCCCATCTGATACAATTGACACTGGGACACCATGTAATCTGAAAATTTCATTCAAATATTTCTTAGCAAGTAAACAAGTGAACTACCCCATCTAAATGGCTAGAAGTGTGCTGACTTAGTCAATCTATCAATGATCACCCATACAACATCATTCTTCTTTGGCGTTCTTAGTAATCCATAAACAAAATCCATAATTACTCTTTCTTATTTCCAAACTGGAACTGACAATGGTTGCAATTTCCTAGCTAGTGCTTAATGCTTTATTTTGATATGTTGGTATGATAAACATTTTGAAACATACTTTGCCACATCTTTCTTCATCCTAGGCCATCAATAATGAAGTCGTAGAGTGTTATACATTTTAGTCATTCTAGGATGCATGGTATATGGAGCATTACATACTTCTTCTAGAATTTCTCAGTGTAGGTTGTCAATATTAGGGACACAAATACAAGAACCCATCATCAAGCTATTATTTTAAATAGTAAACTCTATGATTTTCCCTTGCTTTACTTTCTCTGCCCTTTCTTGCAACTATAGATCTCTACCCTGTGCTTTTTTAATTCAATCACATAATACTGGTCAAACTTGGAAAGTTGTAATCAGTATTCCATTCCTTTGCAAGTGTAATACTACATTCATAGCATGCAGTGGCAGTAAATATGACAATGGAGATACCTACAAATGAGTTATATTTCTTTCTGATTTTTTGCTCAAAGCATGAGCCACAACATTTGCCTTTCCCAGATGATTTTCAATGGTGCAGTCACAGTCCTTCAACAATTTTAACCACTGCCTCTATCTTATATTTAACTCCTTTTGAGTCAATAGGTACCCCAAACTCTTGTGATATGTGAATATCTAAAACGTTTCTCCATACAAATAATGCCTCCACATTTTCAAAGTAAACACAACATCAACAAGTTCTAAATCATGCACTAGATAAGATACCGTATGTGGTCTTAATTTTCTAGATGCATATGCAATTACCCTACCATGTTTCATTAACACACATCCCAAACCTTGATAAGAAGAATCACTATAGACTACAAAATCCTCACGTACCTGTAGGAATGGTTAACACTGGAGATGTTGTCAATCTATTTTTCAATTCATCAAAACTCTTTTAGCAAGCTTCAGTCATAAAAATGCTAAATTTTTTCAGAGTAACTTTGTTAATGGATTAGCTATTAGTGAAAATCCGTCAACAAATTAGCAATAATACCCAACTAATCCCAAGAAGCTTCAAACTTCAGAAACATTCTTTGAAGTCTCCCATTTTACTATGGCTTCTATTTTTTTTGGATCTACTTTTATACCCCTTCTAGAAACCACATGTCCTAAGAATACTACATGATTTAACCAAAATTCACATTTGCTCAATTTAGCATACAACTATTTTTCTCTCAGAGTTTGTAACACAGTTCACAGATGCTGTTCATGCTCTTCTTTGTTTCTTGAATAAAAAAGTATGTCATCAATGAACACAATCACAAATTTATCCAAGTAAGGTTGAAATACCTTGTTCTTAAGAGCCATGAAAGTAGCCGGTGCATTTGTTAAAACAAAAGGTATCACCAAAAATTCATAATGTCCATATCTAGTCTGAAAAGCTATCTGTAGTACATCTGGTTCTGAAACTTTAAGTGATAATAACCTGATTTCAAATCAATTTTGGAGCACACATATGCCCCTTGTAGTTGATAAAACAAGTCATCTATTTTAGGCAAAGGATATTTATTCTTCATAGTGACCATGTTTAGTTGCCTATAATTAATACAACGTCTCATTGTCCCATCTTTCTTTTTTACAAACAACACTGGTGCACCACATAGTGACACACTTGGCCAGATGAACCCGTTGTCAAGTAGTTCCTGTAATTGAGTCTTCAATTCTTTCAATTCAACTGAAGCCATTCTATAAGGTGGAATGGTTATTGGTGCATTACCCAGAACTAGTTCAATTATAAACTCAACTTCTCTATCATGTGACAAACCCAATAAATCATCTGGAAATACATCTGAAAATTCATTTACCGCTGGAATGTTCTCGGTCAAATTATTTATAGCTCTAGTATTAACCACATGGGTAAGATAAGCCTCACAACCACCTCTGACCATTCAAAAAGCCTTTACAATAAAAATCAAACATGCATGTATAATCTTTCTTTCCCATACGAATACAACCCTCGGTTGATTTGGAGATTCAATGAAAACTTCTTTAGTAAAATAATCCAATTTTGCATGGTGTTTATACAACCAATCAATACCCAGAATTACTTCAAATTCACGAAGTGGCAATAATATCAAGTTAACTATCAACTCAGCTTTGCCAATGGGTATTAAATAGTCACAACATACACACCTAACGACTAGCGATTCCCCCAAGGGAATGCCAACCGTTAAATCAAAACCCAAAGGTTCAAGCTTGTTAGACAACTAAGATGCCATGTTTGATGATATGAAAGAATGTAAGGAACCAGGATCAATTTAAATATAAGCTTCTAAATCATGAAGAAGAATTTTACCGGCAATAACTTTTGGAGCATTTATAGCTTCTTGTCTAGTCATGGAAAAGACTTTACCCTATGCTGGTGGCCTAAAACTTCGACTTACGATCTACTCATACCTCTACCAAATGTAGTGGTTCTTCCTCTGCATCTACCCCTATTATATGTACCTCTAACCCCATTTTCCTTTGAAGCTTCAACTGTTGATTCTAATAAAACTCTTCCTCTACTACCCTCTATTACTCTGGACCTTTCCAAACAATCTTAAAGAAGATGATCACAAGATCCATAAAATTAACACCCACTAGTAAGTTTTTTGCACTCACCCACATGTTGTTTACCACAATGCATACATGTAGGCCGCTGTCCCATATCTTAACTCTAACCTCTTCCCTTATAAGATGAAACACCAAACCCCTTTCCTCTGAGTTCAGAATAACCTCCTTATAGGTTGTGAAGGTATGTATCTGCTACGTTTGCTTTGCTTTCTACTAGATTCCCCTGTAAATTCACTTGGTCCCCTTTTAAAGCATTTCTTCAGTTCCTTCCTTTGGTAGTTTTTCAGCCCTGATAGCAGCAGCTTTTAATTTAATGTGATTCTCTAGATCTGTAATTGTGATTCTATCTCTGATCTCATATCTCAAACCTTCTTCAAACATTCAACATTTATCTTTATCGGTGGCAACCATAGAAGAAGCATAATGAGATAATTTGTTAAACTTCACCTCATATTTAGTAATTGTCATCATCCCTTATTTTAAATTCAAAAATTATTTTCTTTTATCAACCTTTTATACCTCTGTCATTTAGTTGTTAGTAAATTCATGAATGAAATCATCCCATGTAAGCATTGGAGGCTGAGCACTATTACCTGGAACTGTTTCCCACCAATCATATGCATGCCCTTGAAGTGATGACACAGTATAGTCAAACTTTTCTTTTGATGAGCATTTCATCAGATTCAAAACTTTCTGGGTTCTTTTTAGCCATATTTCAGCCAATTTCAGGTCTGTGGTACCATTGAAATCCATTGCACCCTACTTTCTCAACTTGTCATATCTTCTTTCCCTATACCCTTATGGTCCCTGTACATCTTGCTCCTGATATTTATATGATACATGTTCATGAGATGCATAAGATGTATGTGCATGTGCATCAGATCCAACTCTATTTCCTTGTTGTTCTCGTGGTGGTCGATATGATGCTTCTACTAAATGCATATCGACCGGCTCCTCTCTCCTTGATGGGTCATGTTATCTACCATGACTAGCATCAGCTAGTGACCTATAGACATATAAGACTATGTTATATGATAATGTATTGTAATGTAAATTCCATGGTATGTTTATATGTATGTCCCTAATGGATCATATCCCTGCTCTGATACCAAAATATGCAACACCATATTCCATTTGCTATGCA
>CAOJBK012648310.1:0-26009 GCA_948294925.1 Codiaeum variegatum | reverse complement strand
AGAAACTACTTTCACTTGCCCTTATGGCACTTTTGCTTATAAGAGGATGCCTTTCGATCTTTGTAATGCACTGGCAACATTTCAATGTGTATGACAGCCATTTTTAACGATCTGATTGAGGATATCATGGATGACTATTTTGTCTATGGAGACAGCTTTGAGAGTTTTCTTGTCCATTTAGAGCGAGTGCTGAAGAGATGTGAGGAGATACATTTTGTACTTAACTGGGAAAAATGTCACTTTATGGTTGAAGAAGGGATAGTTTTGGGGCACAAAATTTCAAGCGATGGCATCGAGGTGGATAGGGCCAAGGTAGCCACTATTGAGAAACTTCCCCCTCCTTCGAATGTTAAGGGCATTAGGAGCTTTCTAGGGCACACAGGTTTTTATCTAAGGTTTATTAAAGGATTTTTTGAGATTGCCCGACTGCTCACTAGGTTTTTGGAAAAAGATGTTGAGTTCGATTTTAACAAGAAGTGCTTGGTTGCTTTTGAGACGTTGAAAGACAAACCTATCCATGCCCTCATCATGATAGCTCCAGAATGGAAAATTCCATTCAAGATGATGTGCGATGCAAGTGATTTTGCAGTAGGAGCTATTTTAGGGCAATGGATAAATAAGCATTTTCAATCAATTTATTATACCAACAAGACTCTGAATGATGTTTAAATCAATTATGTAACTACCGAGAAGGAACTGTTAGCGGTCGTGTTTACCTTTGACAAATTCTGCTCTTATCTCATTTTGTCAAAGGTAGTGGTTTACGTGGACCACTCGACTTTATGATATCTCTTTGCTAAAAATGATGCAAAGCCAAGACTCATTCGGTGAGTTTTGCTGCTCCAAGAGTTTGATTTGGAGAATCAAGATAAGAGAGGAGCAAAAAATTTGGTAGCAGACCATCTATCGAGGTTGGAACACCCAGTATTTGAAAACCTAGAGGAAAAGAACATTCAAGATACCTTTCTGGATGAACGACTCTTTGAATAACCTATAACAACTTTTTGGATGAGCAACACTGCGAAAGGGTAAGTAAGGTATGTGAATCTTTTAATCTTTCTACTACTCCTTAGTTTGCTGATTTTGCAAATTATCTTGCTAGACGGGAACTCCCAAAAGATCTAACCTCTTAATAAAAGAAAAAGTTCTTTTTCTATCTTAAATATTACTTTTGGGATGACCCTTTCTTATTTAGATTGTGCAGTGATCAGTTGGTCCAGCGATGCATGGCTTGACCGAAAATGATGCAAATTTTGGATCAATGCCATGGGGGTATGGTCAGAGGACATTTTGGTCCAAACTGGACTACTCAATAGGTGTTGGAGGCCTAGTTCTATTATCCTACTCTATTTTTAAGGACAACTACGAATGGGTAAGAAAGTGTGATGTGTGCCAAAGGTCAGGTAATATTTATGCCCGCGATGAAGTTCCCCAAACTGGTATTCTTAAACGTGAGGTTTTTGATGTTTGGGGCCTTGACTTCATGGGACCTTTTCCTAATTCTTTTGGTAACAAGTATATTATCGTAGCTATTGATTATGTCTCAAAATGGGTAAAGGCACAACCTCTACCCATAAATGATGCTAGGGTGGTTATTAAGTTCTTAAAGAAGTTATTTTGTCGCTTTGGTATGCCCAAGGTGATCATCAGTGACAAAGGAACACATTTCTGTATTGCATAACTAGAAAAAATTTTAAAGAGACGCACAACCCCCTATCATCCACAAACAAGTGAACATGTCAAAAATTCCAATCGGGAAATTAAAAGAATCCTCAAAAAGTCCATAAGAGAAATAGAAAGAATTGGGCAGAAAAATTGTATGGAGCTCTATAGGCTTGTCGAACCTCTTATAGGACCCCGATTAGAACAGCGTCCTTTAGACTTGCCTATGGTAAAGCATGTCATCTACTTGTAAAACTTGAGCAAAAGGCATATTGAGCCATTAAATAGGTTAATTTTTATTTGAAAGCTACAGGTGATAGGAGAAGGCTATAACTCAATGAGCTTGAGGAGTTGTGACTTCAGGCTTGTGACAACTCTAGAGCCTATAAGGAAAGGACAAAGAAGTGGCATGACACAAGGATAATGAAAATAAGTGAGTTTAAGATCATTGACAAGGTATTACTCTTTAAATCTCACTTAAGGTTATTACTGGGAAAGTTAAAATCCCGATCGTCTAGTCCTTTTAGTGTAAAGGAAGTGTTTCCCTATGACGTAGTTGAATTAAGTCACCCCGAGAAGGGTGAATTTAAAGTCAATGCACAAATGCTTAAGATATATTTTGATAGGGAAGAAACATTTGAATTCAGGGAGGTTTGGAACCTCAAAGAGATTGAAGGGAACAAAGAAGTCCCTATGCCGGTGAAAAAGAAACAGAAAATTAAGGCTAGACTTCCTAATTCCATTATAGAATCATGCTTGAAATTTTTGAACACAAAACTTCATGGCTAGATTAAGTTGTCATGTTTTGGACTTGGAAAGTGTAAGTTCCATGAAGTTTTGGATGAAGAACGAGAGGTGGGATGACATCCCCATCTAACATCCAGCTAAGACGAGGTTAATGAAACACTCGGTGGGAGGCAACCCATTGCTTTAGTATTTCTTTTATTCAAAATTTTTTCTGTTTTTGCTAGTTTATTGTGAGTCACTGGAAAAATGAAATGGACTTAGCATTTGATCGAATGTTTTAATAGGTGGTACGGGTTTATTTCAGGTATAAAGGTTAGTGTTTCAATTTATGAAACATCTTAAAAATCCATGGCTCGAACCGAGGTTAGTTCACATATGAAAAGGAGTAAAAATGGGGTTCAGTGGTCTGCCACGGTCCCCCACACTGGCCATGGCAAGGACCGTGGGGGCATCTGGACTGACTGTCATCCCACAGTCTATGGCTGCCACCGGGAAATCAGTCCAGTAGCTTCCCACAGGCTGTGGCAGTGACCATAGGAGTTGTCTGGATTGAGATGCTTCCAACGTGTTGTGCCAGGAGTAAGAGGAGACCATGCCAGCCAAGACCCTAGTACAGAAGCCTCCCACGGGCTGTGGCGCAGACCGTGAGAGCCTTCTATATATAAATAGGGCCAGTTTGTTACTATTTTCTTTAAAAAAATTACAGACTTAAAAATATAGAAAACTGATCCCATTCTCGAATTTAAAGCACACACTTTCATTCAAACACCTAAACCTCTCTCAAAACTTTAAATTTTCACAAGTCAAGTCAAGTTTTCATTAAATTTTCAAAGGATTAAGGTTTTCCTCTTCTTCATTGTTCAAAGTTTTTGTTTTGGTTTAGTTAAGTTATGTGTGTTCATGTGACAATGTTGATGTTTTCTAAGTTTTTATTGGATGTTTTGATTCATTAAATATGCTTATGTGATAGTTGAGTAGGATTATTCATTAAAATTTGTTTTTTTTACACCAATTTCATTTATATTTTGCCTTGTTTCATTGTTTATGTTTGGTCTTTGTTCTATTGAATTTTTAGTTAAAAACATGTTTAATTTGGAATTAATTAACTTGAATATTGTTGATTGTCATTGTTTATTGATTGAGGAAGTGGTGTAGCGTTATTTGTTCACATATAAGGTGTGTACATTGTGTGCCACCAAGTGTTCGATAAAATGCTTGAATGAGATTGGGGTTAAGTTTTTCTTGATTTTTCAATTGTTCATCTCTAAGAATGATCCCCTCATTCAAATTACAGTCTTGTGCAAACATGACATTAAGCACATTTGCGTTTAAATGCTAAAATTTATGTTATGTACAGAGCATGCAAAATGTGGGGCAAATTTTAGTTAAGGGCTTTGTAACCTTTGTTTTAGGTTATTAATTTGTGCTTTTGATAGGTTGGTAATAGTTCATGATCGAATCTTAACTGTTATCACTCCAAATATAAAAGTTTTGACCCTAATCATTGAATGTGCTAATGTGTTGTGTTGGACTTGTGTTTTTATTGACATTACAGAAATGGGAAAAACATCTGTAGCAACAAAGGCAGTAGGCAAGTGTCCTGCTTCATCCAGCCCGCCACCAAAACGGCAACAACCCGCCAGAAGACCAAAATAGAGCCAACATAAAAAGGGGAAATTGACTCTAGCATTCAAACCAGAAGACCTGTGTGTAAAATTTGGAGAAAAAATACATCAAGAAAGATTGGCTGTAATTGGGAATAAGAAGTGGTTCCCATCCTGTTCAATAGATTGGGAAGACAACAAAGGATGTGAATAGGAGAATGAGTCTAAGGACATGATTTTAAATCCTAGATGGAGGGAGTTTTATGGTATTTTAGAGTCAGCCTATTAGGAACTCACTCTGGAGTTCCTCTGTACTTTGGAAATGGATCGAAAGGAACCAAGCTTAACAATGAAACACATAACCTTTCGGTTGAGGATTAAGACATTTTAGAAGAGTATAGCAGACCTTGCAATCGATTTTGGTATTTGTACACCAGAGGATTTATCAGGGGCATCATTTGCTAATAAATCTTCGGATTGGGTACAAGGGGTTCATGAAAGGCCGGAATACATTTGGAGAGAGTTCGCTCTATCTGGAGGAGCCATAAAGAAAGGGAAGATTAAAGCTTCTAAGTTCCAATCTATGGGCATGCGATGTGCACATTACTTGGTTAGAAGATCAATCATTCCATGCATAGGGTCTTGGGGGCACGTCATGATGAATGATATGTTTTATATGTAACTGATTAAAAAGCACATCCGCATGAACGTCACTCAGAGATTAGTGAAGATGTTGTATGATCAAGCAAGAACATCGAAGAGTGACGGTGGTTTTCATGGCGGGAGTTATATCACCCGGTTGGCTAGAAGGCTTAAAGTGTTCAACCACTTTAGCAGAATGAGTAAAGAAGGTGATATGCTCTTATTTAACCAGCAATGTGTATTGAAATGATGCATGTGTTGAAGGTTAAGGTGGCCCGAGAACCATCCTCGCATATGGAAACTCTAGCACTACCTCCTCCACCGGTTAGAGCTTCATCTGCTGAACATTCGATACTACTTAGGGTGTTATTGGAAGACATTTATCAATAGTAGTAGGAAATTCTGGAGAGATAGTGCTCGAAAGGAAACATCATCACTGGTTAAGACAAGTGATGGGTAAAATATTGAAACACTTTGGCCTCAAGAAGCCAAAAAGACCAGTGCCATCGTTATGACCAACCAACACCCCTGCCAGTACATTAAAAGTGCCAGCGATTCCGGTTTCCATAGCTACACCACTAGCCCTACTGCCAACAGCATCAGTCCAAGGAGAAGCCCCTCCAGAACCAGGCATCGTTGAGATAGTAGCTAAAAGTAGTGACGTGGAGATGGAGACTCACGAGAGTGCATCTCTGGCCACTGAGGCACATTCTAGCTCAGATGCACAAATGAAGGATGTAAATAAGGATGGGTATGCATCTGATTCCCCCTCCTTCTAATATCCGGTAAAGAGCCGGTTTCTCTTTCCTTTATGAAATCTTTGCTTTAATTTTATTTTTATATTTTTTTTAATAATTGTCATTAGTATTGTGATTAATGTGTTTGTTTTCATTTGGATTTTATTTTAAGCAATGTTAATAAAAGTGTTGATGATTGTATAGTGTTTTGGGGTTTCGATGTGAAACCCAAACTCACCTTGATTTGTGGAGCTTCATTATCATACTTCATCACTTGGATAAGTGTCTACGGAAGGCTGAATTCATCAAGGCAGTATTTCTTCCTCCACTTTTGTTTTATTTCAATTTTTTTTACACATATTGGGGACAATGTATAAGTTAAGTATGTGTGTGTGTGTGGGGTTGGGGGGGGGGGGTGTAATATGTGGCTTATATGCATGTTGTATGATAATCATTGTTATACATATGCATGAAACATAACATGTAGAGAATTTTTTTTTAGTTTCATTCACATAACCTTTTGTTTTCGTAAAGACTTTGGTTTTTTTATTAAACTTTGAACATAGTGGTCGCAAGTAGGAGACCATTTTTCATGTTTTCCAAGACTAGGTTTTAAGGTGTTTAGTTATGATTAAGTATCTCATCTTTTTCCCTGGCATAATTCAGATTAGGAAACTAGAGTTAGTACTTGAGTCTTTGATAGGTTTTCTTGAGGAATAGAATCAAACTGAAAATAGGGTAGGCTTATGACAAAAGTCAAAAGAAAAGAACATAAAATGGGACTTTGAAAATTATTTACGTATTCTGATTGTTTCTTATTGCGCAAAGCGATATCTAAAAAGAATGAAATCATAAATAGTACTAGTAGCCAGCTAAACAAGTCTGTGACTAGTTGAGTAACCGGGAGTCAGCACCACAAAGTGTTTACCTTCACATTAAAAGACTAATGACGGGTTTAGCTAAGTCTAGTCCCTTAAAAAATACTAATTTCTTGAGTTAGCAATAAAAAAAATGTTTCTTTCTCCCAAGAAAAATCAATTGGATGACTCGAGGAATGCTTAGGTCAAATTCTTTGATGAAAGCCATGTTTTTTAGATTAGACACTCAATTTGTTGATTGAACTACTTTAAAACTAAATATTTTTAATGGACTCTGAACTCGTTAACTATTTCCCTAGTTTAATCAAAAACCTCAGTCAGTATGAAAACTAAATGATTATGTGAGTGAAATTGCACTTGTGTTATTATTTCAATTTCTTTTGGGTCTTTGATATATATTAAAAGTGGAAGTTATGCCGAGTATGTTAAGTTTGCTTTAGGACAAGCAAAAGTTCAAGTATGGGGGAGTTTGATAACTGACAAATTATGCATTATTGTACCCCATTTTCTTGACAATTTTGTGCATCAAATTGAATTCAATATGTTTGTTCTAAGTGTTTTTAGTCATTTCCAAGAAATAAATTGAATTTCGAGGATGGGAGGAATTATTTCAAGGTCCAGGCTCAAAAGACGAAGGAAATGCATGAAAACGGAGTGAAGGATGGACTTTAGGAGGGACATTAGCCTCCCATAGTCATTGGCACGGCCCATGCCAAGGATAGCACTTGGCCATGTGAGGAATTCAGGTCATTTGAGAGACAACAGCCTCTCACGAGCACTACCATAGTCCAAGGCAGGGATTATGGGAGCATATTGTCTCCCCTATCCCATTGACGATGGCTTCCATAGCCAGTGGCAGCCCCCAGACGGCCTGTAGTAGCCATTAAAAAAGAGGGGAAGAGAAGCAGTAGCTTCCCACGGCCTGTGGCAGGGACCGTGGGAGCTTCTGCCACTCAACCCCATCAATTTTCCTCACACGAGTGTTGGCACGGGTCGTGATAGCCACCTGTGCCAACCTTCGGAAGTCTATTTTTCTAAAGTAAATGACAGAAATAGAGTCATATGGGACTCTAATGACAAAAGAAGATAGGTTACTCCATTTGGAAGAGCAGGAGTAGACTTATAGAGGAGAAAAATAGATTAAAGAAGGATTTAAAAGGAGATTTTACAGATCATCACTTAATTGGAGCTGGAAAAAGAAGATTTGAGTGGAAATTCCATTAAGTTATCATGAACTTCATGGGCTTCTGCAATCGCTTAACCTTCTTTTATTCTTTTGATTTGATTATGAACTAAACTTTGTTATCTGCCTATATCAGACGAGTGTTACTCGATTGTATGGATTAATCAATGTTTATTTAATAAGTATTTCAATTTCTCATTAAGTTTATCTTTTGATTAATTTTTCTGGAAATCAATTGCAATTACTAGTGTGTTTTTATTTATGTTGTTTAGACTTTACTAGAGATAGAGAGTTTAAACCTAAAACACTCAAAAGCTTAATAGAATTGTTATGTCTGCTAGAGATAGATTTGCAAACTCCTAGCACATATTTTTCATTAGATCTTCATGCTTTTTCTAATTGAATAAGATTGAAAAGAGATTCCTTTTTATTACTTAGGAATTAGGAGTTTAATTACTTGAGAAAGATTTAAACCTATAATTGATGAAAAATCCCACTTGATGATTGATTGGTATATTTATTGGCTTGTTGATTTAACATGCAATTTGAGTATTACGAGTCAAAATCTAGGTAGATGTTTTAAATCCATTTTAGTTTTCAGATTTGATTTGCAAACTTTATCTGAATTTTGTTGAGTTTTTGTTAGTAAAATTTTCTAGTTCGTAAATCCCACAATTATTGTTAGCCAGACAATAGAATAAGAGACTAAGTTAGTGTTTGATTGAACAAACTATAAAGAAATTCCCTTAGGAGAATGATAACAGGACTTACCGATTTTTACTACTTGATATGACCCTGTGTACTTGTGGGTCTTGAAGCTAAGCATAATATATATATATATATATATATATATATAACAGCAAGATTTGGAGACATATTACAAATGGTTTAGAGTTTCCTAATAAGCATAATGTTAAGGCATTAGAAATTTCTAGTGTGCATTATAGGATGGCGCACAATATCATTGTATCCGCCTTGTTGACCAAAAAGAATCATAGCAAGATTTCTCGTATCTAAATCTTCCTTCTTGAGTGTTTGATCACTAATACTAAGATCAATGAAGCTATGTTTTTTATTAATGTTTTGAAGCATTTCTTGTCTAGACATAAGGGAAAGATACCTTAGGGTATGATGGTTACCCTCATTGCTACCAAAGTTGGAGCCTTTTAGCCACACTATTTTGAGCAGTATCGGGTTCCTAGAAAGAATACCGATAACTTAAACCTTGAGACTTGGAGGAACATCAGGTTAATAAGACTTAAGGGGAAAATTATGTTCTTGCACTAAATTTCACCCCTCCAACACCGGAAGAGATTGCTAGACTTGCTCAAGAGGTAGCACAAGGAGGATAAGGAAAGATTTGAGCGATAATGAGGAAATTGAGATGTGTTCCACTAAGGGAGGTAATTTTGAATAGGAAGAAGATGATGATGAAGATGAGCCATGGTTCTAAGACATGGTTATGGTTATGATCGATGAGAACACAAGGGCCTTGCATAATCTAAGTCTTTAAGTTGATCGGTGTTTCAACACCTCAAGGATCATGTGGCAACAATGGCTAAGAATCAAGACGACCTCCACAATATGATAAGCGTATTTAAAAAGAACTTACAACCTCTACCACCTCAAGTTTGATCTTTTATCTATTTCCAAATCACTTCATTGCTTTAGTTTTTATGTGATTTTAATTTTTTAAACTTTGGAACATTATGGTTATTGTTGACTACAATAGCTTACTTTTTGGTACATTGGCTTGTATAAGCCTATTTTATATTTCCTTGTTTTTTTATGCTAATACTTGTTATTTTTGAAATTTTGATTTTTTTTTTGGATATCTTACTTATTTTTATGAGTTTATTATTATTCATAATTGGCTATTGTGCTAGTTTTGCTTAATATTTTCACCTTTTTGCTTGATGACAAAAAGGGGAAGAAAAGTTTGAGTTTCAAGTTTATTGTTGATTATTGCTTTATTGCTTTCAGGTACGATTTGAGTTATTGATTGCATTGTTTATATATGATACACACAAGCTTTTGCTTGGATATTTGATTGAGTTTTATACTTTAAAGACTTTACATTTTGCATTGTTATTTTGATAAATAATTTTTTATGTAAAATCTTTATAAAAAAATTTTGGCATGCCGATAGGGGGAGTAATGCCAAATTTTTGCATAAAATTTGACAAAGTCTTTTGTTTAGTTTTATAAGATTTCATTTTTTTTTACTTGAAACTAGACTAAGGTTTTGTCATCATAAAAAAAGGGGGAGATTGTTGTCCTCCATGTTTTGATGATTCCAAAGCCATTAATGTAGTTTTTAATGAAATGATATGCATTTGACAAAACTGTAATTGATTGAGCTTTACATGAACTTATGATACTTGACTTATAGTTTTCGGTATTTAATGATTTGCATATGCACATTATTTGGACTAATGTTTGTTGTAAAAACCAAGTTTAATTAAATAGTGCTAGAAAGCTTAGATATGCCACTATCCAAACTTAGATACCCTCGTATCTTCTTGCAGATATGACCATATCATGATTTATGATATGACCGTATACTAGTTTTGAGAGGATTGGAAATTTTAGGTTTTTGGATACGACTGTATGCACAAGACAGTATATGACCGTATAGAGTCCAACGCTACTTTAATTCAAAATCACCAATCGGATACACCCGTATCCCTCTCTGATGTGACCATTGAAGATGACATCAGTCACACTATTTGAACATTGGAGGGCCATTTTTGGCCCTTAAAAGGCAAACATATATATATAGTTAGACTAGAAGCATAATGAAGACAACAAAAGAACTATTCCATTGAGATTTCTAACTTCTACTCTTTCTCTCTTTATTGTAAAAGCTCAATCTCTTATTACTTTTCCTAAACCCATATATACATTGTAATCTTTATGTTTAAGAAAGAGTTTTAGCGAGGTTTATATCGGAAAATCCTTACTCTAGCATTTTGTAAACAAGTCTTTTAACTAAAACCTTTTATAAAACTCTTGATTGGGAGTAGTTTCATCCAATAGTTGTATTTGGGCGAAATCCTAGATAACTAGAAGCTTGGAGGCTTCAAACTAAAGATAGTGGAAACTCAATCAGTTGGATTGAGATTGTGGACATAGGAAGAGGACTCCAAATCACTATAATTGAGCATTCTCTTCTCTCTCTCTCTCTATCTCTCTCTCTCTCTCTATCTCTCTCTCTCTCTCTATTTACTTGTTATTTTAATTGAATGCTTCATTTTTCATTTTTTCTATTTAAACCACTTTGTGTTATTGATTGCTAATTTATGGAAAAATGTTTTGAAACTTTTAATTTAGATAAACTTGTTTTAAAAATCCTGAAAGAGTTTAAACACCAATTCACACCCACCCCACCCAACCCTATAACCCCCCCCCCCTCTCTAGGTGTCCATATTTGGGACAACAGAGGCACTAGGTCACAGCTTAGTAGAGTGATATCCTTTCTTAGCCGTTATGAGGAGGTGGTTATCCTCATTGATCTGGCTCACCTGGTAGGTTGGATAAACATGGAAGTTGAGCGTACTCCAAAGAGGAGTATAATTTTTGCTCTTACTGAAAGGTGGTGGTAGACTACCAACACATTCCACTTTCTTATGGGGGAGATGACTATGACCCCTTTTGAGTGTTTGTGGGTATGTGCTTTGGTACTACACCCGTTATCTTTGATACAATATGAGGCTAGAGCACGATGTGACCAATTTTCTCAAGGAGTTCCTACCTTGAAATTCTACTAGGTTGGTATGTAGGACTGACTTACTGGAGCTTCTATCTCGGTTGGATTTGGCAAAGTATTATGTCGATCAATGTGCTAGAGTCTGCTTGTTGATCATCATGTCAACCATATTTCTGTATAATGAGTCCGAATGGGATGACTTAGGATTCTAGGCTCATTTGAGGACCTGGATAGGCTTGGCGAGTATGCCTAGGGAGGAGCTTCTCTAGTCACAGCGTACAGAGGGATGGGTATTCTATCCAGAGCTAAAGGATCGGGCATCCCATCGACTGCTATAGTGTGAGAGGTTAGTATTTCCTTCATTCTTTCTCATGTTGTTACTTTTACAGATTTACTAACTTGTTTCATTACAATTATGGGTTTTTACTCATATCCATGAGATTTCCCCCAATACCATTCATAGAGCTCAAATTCTTTTCTCAATGGGAAGGATGTGGTGCAGGGAATCATGGTGACTGAAGCAGGTCAACTTCTCTTTTTATAGATGCTGCCACTCCAAAGAGGAGACTTTATGGTGAGGGTAGTCGTCAGGATGCACCTCATTATATTTCGCTTCGTCGGACATGGGTGCCTTTACATCTCACATGCCTACTAAATCTAGATAGTCATGGGTTACTCTTTCCCACATCAATGATCATGTCTTCTACCATTGCAGTAGGTGTGACTCAGATCCATTATGTGGGTCATGATTACTTGCAGGGTGTGCCTCGAGTGGACTTCTCCCTTGTTTCTGATACAGTAAGTCACTCACCCTTTGAGAATTGTTGTGTTTTCTATCGATAGTTTCTAACTCTCTGTTTTTTTTTAGGTTCTTAGTACGATTCATGTCCAGGGTATTGATACCCACTAGAGGGTGCTGTACAGCTTGAGTACTACCCTTATTGAGTTGAGCATTTTAAGGAGCCAGTGAGAGTCAAGGATCGTCAGAGAACATGGCATACAGGCTAAGGAGGATGATGAAGAGGAGGGAGGTAGTGATGATACATGATCATGCTTGACCTATTAGGGCCTCTATTGCACGCTTTGTAAAAAATATTTCTATTAATTTGTATTTTGTTCTTTGATAATTTTATGAAAATTTGAACAATTTTCAGTAACTTTCTCATGATTTTTTTCTTTTTAAGAAATAATTTCATCTAAAAAATTCGATTTTTGAAAGATTTTCAAGTGAAAATAGAGAGAAAATGGAATCAAATTGAGTCATAATGAATCATCGTGACGGGACAGGTCAGCATGCGAGCAAACTATCATGTGGTAGTGTTTTGGGCCTAAACGCATGTGTTTAGGTCTAAACGTGTGCGTTTTGCCTTCAGAACCCTGTTTTTCTACCTCAATTTGTATGCCACCATAAATACGCGTATAAAAATTGATTTTTTATTCATAAAATTATAGAGAAAATAATTTTTTTACAGAAAGAGTAAGTATATTTTCATTTTACCTGCAACATGGACTCCATTTTTAGTAACACTATAAATGGATGGTGCAAGAAATTAGACTAAGTGAGCTGAATCAACCGTAGGAAATATGGTATGAGTTCTTTGCCAACACTTAGGGGTGTAAAAATTGATTGGGACTTTTTGAACACCTGGATTCTGTTCTGGGATCCTGTTGATCATGTCTTCCAATTCGGGGCTAGCATGGACGAGATGTGTCTAACTTTTGAGGACTTTTCCTATTTTTTTTAGTATGAGTTTCGAGGATGAATTGGCTTTTCCACTTGAATGAGTAGGCTATTTTAATTTGTTTGTGCAACTTTTGGAATTAAGCACTAAGGATGCTTCAAGTATGGTAAAGGATGATTTTGTTGACCTACCTGCTTTGGCCAAAATATTTTCAGAGAAGAGGGATGATGATACAGTTTGGTTAGCCAGGAGGTAAAAAGCTTATGCATTTGGTTTGACTACGGGCTACATCTTTATTAGCTTGGTTGGATGGGGAGATGCTAAGATAGTTAAGCTGATACCCCAAATGGGTGTGGGGAAGTCGACTGTGGGCATGATTTTGGCTGGGACACTGCTGAGCCTTAATCATCATTACAGAACAAAAGGACCTTGATCCATTAGCCCGATTTTGCTCTAGGTACTTAGACCTTTTCTGCTTGTCTATTTTAGCATATTTTGAGCCTTTCATTGATTTATGTATGTCCTGTTAGATTTGGCTGAGAGACCATCTTAAGATCATTCCTGGACCTATTAGATGAGATTATTCTTCATCTTGGTACCATACTCATAGCATAGTTATCCATTTTCCTATGAGAAGGATTGGATTTGTTGGTTGATAGAATTGAACCCTTCTTATTTGCTTTTGAGGCCCAACTGGTATACCATTAAGTGGTTCATTCTGCATAGTTAAGGATTCAAGCATATGTATCTGGTGGTTTCAAGGAAGTTGCTTGGTATTAGGCTACTAGATTACTTTTCTAGATGTGTCATGATCAATATGTGCCCTCTGATGGTCCACTTTTTGTACGTACACTTATGAATGATCGAATAGCTAAAGCTGTTCTTTCTCGCTGGATTCTGGACTTCTTAAAAGCGATGATTATCCCAGGTGAAGACTATGGAAAGCTTTTAGAGTATCCCAAGTGGTAGATTGAGGTGTGCTGGTCAAAGGAGAAAGCATAGAGATATGCTTTGTTGACCAAGATTAAAGGTTGAGTCTGAGTCTAGACTTTAGGAAAATAAGACGTTAATAAAACTTATTTTATTTTGCTTTTCTGTTTCAAATATTATCTTATGGATGTTCCAAAATATGAATAAGACCTCAATAAAATGCATTTTATTTTTATCAAGCTCTTACTTTTGCCTAAGCCACCCTTTTTGGGTTTTCAACTTAGCAAGCGGCCTTGATTGTTGCCTAGACCACCTTTTCGATTTTCAGTCTAGCAAGTTGTACCCTAAATTTTGCCTAAACCACCCATTTGGGTTTTTAGCTTAGTAAATTTCATTCTTATATATATATATATATATAGTTTTTTTTCATTTTGCTTTTAACTTTTGCATGTAATGTTAAAGAGCTTAATGAAAATAAAATTTTGATTTTTATTGAATGCTTTAGACCGTACCCATTGAAGGTTGCCTACGTACCTCCTTACAAAAGATTTTGAAAAAATGAAGTACATGATTATTTTTAGGAAATCAAGTTCACAAAGTTCTTGTTATGGAAATGTGATGATGCCAGAATGCATGCTCATGCAACAAGAACACTATATGAAGTACTTCTTCAGCTGGTCGAGATTTGTCGGATGGTTGAATTCATTACCGTCGATGTCCATCAGAATGATGCCTTTTCCTGATATGATCTTCTTGATTATATATGGTTCACTCCAAGGAGGTCAGAATTTCCCTCAAGGGTCTTGCACAACTTATCTAATTTCTTTTAGGACTAAGTCATTTTCCTAAAGATTGTGACTTCGAACCCATTTATTAAAATGCTTGGAAAGTCTTATATAGTAATTATATATGTGGTGAAGTGCTTCCAACCTTTTCTCATTGATTACGTTGAGTTGATCATAGTAGGCTTATTACCATTTGAGTTTAGGGATCTGAGCTTCTTAGAGAAATCTGGCTATCTAGATTTCAAATTCTATAGGGAGGACTACTTCCATTCCATAGACCAGAGAGTATATTGTATCTCTGATAGCTTACTTATATGTAGTTCAATACCTAAGGAGAGAGCTTGGCAAGTGTAGATGCCAACCTTTGTGGTTATTGATCATCTTCTAGAGCATGTTCTTTAATACTTTATTGGCAGCCTCAACTGTACCATTGGTCAGAGGTCTGTATGGAGAATATCTGTGATGTTTGATAGTTTCCTTTTTTAGGAGAGTGACCACTTCCTTTTGAAAATGTAAAACCATTGTCAGAGATGATCTTGTATGGAACACCATATCGTGGGATGATGTTGGTTTTGATGAATTAGGCCACCTTCTTAGAATCTAAGATTTCTTAAGGGGTAACTTCAACCCATTTGGTGAAATAGTTAATAGCCACTAAGATGTATTCATGGCCAATGGACGACTTTGGCATAATCTTACTGATGACATAAATACCCCAAATTGCAAATGGCCAAAGAGTGGAAATTGGATTAAGTGGTGAAGAGGAGAGCTTCTGGAGCTTTGCATATTCTTGACACTTAGGGAACCTTCATAATGCACAGTCCCCATTTATGGTGAGCCAATAGTAGCCTTGGTTCATGATTTTCCTAGAAAATGCCCAACTATTCATTTGGGTACCATTTGTCCCACCATGGATTTCTTTCATGATTTTACTGTCTTCTTTGTCTGATACTCATCTAAGGTGGATGCCACACTAGTTTTTCTTATAAAGGTTGTCACCTTAGAGGATGTATGCACTGGCGAGCTACCTAAGGATAAGAAATCAAAGTTGTTGGCCAACTCTTCGAGGCACTTACGATAAGGAACCAATTGCTCCTCCTTAATTTTCCATTTTACCAAGGCTTGGGAGATAATGAGATTAGAGTCACCATAGACTTCCAAGTTTGTAATGCCAATTTAAAGAGTTGATTCTAGCCTAGAAAGATATGCTTTTTACTTAGGTTCATTTTTTGTTACCTTAAAGTCCAGTTTGACTGCTAGATGCAAGCTTTCACTGGTAAGTGTAAGGAATACCATTATGGCACCATAACCTTTAAGATTAGAGGCTCCATCAAAATACAATTTCCATGTTTCATCTTGTAGGATGAGTATGTCCTCATCAGGAAACTCAGGTTCTTCCCAATGATCATCAGTTGAGGCAACAACCAGTTGATTGGCAATGACATTACCCTTGACAGCTTTCCTTTAAATATACTTGAGGTCGTAGGCTACATGGACTTCAATCCATTTAGCCATTTACTATCTAGAACAGGCTTCTCTATAAGATACTTTAATGGACTTTGGTCAGTGAGGACATGTGTGATGTATTCCCCCAGATAATGCCTCATTTTGTGACAAAACCATACTAGAGCTAGGCAGAGTTTCTCGATGTACTTGAGCTCGTGAGCTAGCATTCTCGTACTCAAGTAATAGATGGCATTCTCCTTATGGGATTCTAAGATGTTTTGTGTCTACATTGCCCCCAAGGCTTCTTTGGTGACAGCCAAGTAGAGCAATGGTGGTTGACTAGGTCTAGGAGGTTGCAGAACTGTCGGATTTAGAAGGTACTTTTTAATCTATTCAAAGGCCCTTTAGCACTCCTTATTCCATTATTTAGAGGAATTTTTCTTGAGAAGGTTGTATATCGATCCTTAAGTTTCTGCTAACTATTGGATGAACTGATTGATGTATTGAAGACAACCTATAAAGCCTCTTATATCCTTTTAAGTTTTAGGAGGTGGAATGTTGAGAATGGCTTTATATTTGGCAGGATCAACCTCGATACTTTTCTTACTAACCATATATCCCAGGAATACTATAGATGGGGCTCCAAATATGCCTTTTTTGGGATTTAGCTTGAGATTATACTATTGAAGTCTAAGGAAGAACTTCTCTAATGCTTGCAGGTGTTGTTCAGTAGTAGCACCTTTAATGACCATGTTATCAACGTAGACCTCCACTTCTTTGTGCATCAAGTCATAAAAGACTGTAGTAGCCATTCTCTGATAGGTGGCTCCAGTATTATTTAACCCAAATGGCATTACTCTATAGCAATAAGTACCCCATTCTATAATAAAGGCTGCCTTTTCCATATCTTGTGGATGAACCAGGATTTGATTGTATCTCACAGGCAGATCGATTAAGGAAACCATCTTTGAACCAGCTAGTGCATTGACTAAAAGAACAATGTGGGGCAGTGGGAAATCATCCTTAGGGTATGCCTTATTTAGATCTCGGTAGTCCACACACATTCTGACTTTCTCATCTTTCTTTAGCACTGGGACTATGTTTTCCAACCAAGATGGATAGTTGATCGGTTCAATGAAGTTGTGAGAAAGTTGCTCGCCTCAAAATATACTCACAAATAGTGACCGTAATTATATGGGCTATCGTAGCACAAAATGAGAACCCAAGGTTGTATTCCCCCACGGAACTCGCATTGGCTTATTAATTTATTTCACAAAGTCCAATTAAAAGTAAAAATGATTTTGGATTTGATTTTAGAAAATTAAAGTAAACAAGTAAATAAAAGCAAACAATGAAAATGTGTGATACACAATGATATGATGTGTCTAGAGAAATTGATAATCCTTAGTCTATCCTTTATGATTTCAAACTATTAATTCTATTATGTTGGTTTAATGATCCAAACTTCAATACAATCATTCAACTAAAGCTTACCCTAATATAGCTATCACATTCATAGAAGTAATCTAGAGAAAACATGCATTAATAAAAGGATTTAATACTAAAACTTATGAACCTAGTTCATTTCAGAATCTCAATTGAATAGTTCTAGGTTTAGATTTCCACTCTCAATCCATCATCCAAGCCTTAATTAAACTAATTGGTGGTCAAACAATTATTTATAATTGTTAATTCGATTCAATCAAAGAAAGGTTAAACCTAATAATGGAATTAATAACAATTTAATCCTATCAAGACTATTTCATGCTTCAATCTCTTGATAAAAATAAATTTAGTTAATGATTGATTTAGAACTCAACAAACTCACAATAATTCTAAGAGAAATCATGCTTAATACCGTTAATGCAAAGAAAACCTAGAATTAAAGCAATTAAGTTAACAATAAACCTTAATAAAAAGTAGAAAAACCCAATCTCCTTGGAGAAATTCAACTTCAATCTTTAACACCTACAAAACTAATGAAGAACAACAAAAACAATGAAAACAAATCTCTCAAAGAAATTCTAAACCATTTTTAAACTAATTCTCTCTCAAGAACTCGTTAGAACAGCTAGAAATCTCTCCTATAAAATAAGTTTTAAAACCCTTTATATAGTGTATCTTTAAGGTTTAGGGTAAAACTTATGTAGGAAACCTCTTAAAATATCCTACAAGTTCCTAAATTGAGTTGGACAAGAATTGTAATCAAAATATGAAATAAATCACTCAAAAACTCATAATAAAAATTACACTAGTAAAAATGTATAGATTACAGGTAAATTATAAGCCAATAAATGATGGATTTAGTCTTTCTGGGCTTCATAAGAGTTATTGATCTTTCCATTATATTTCCAACGGTACCTTACACACCTCAATTAGACATATGTACCTCAAGTTATGCTCAAAATACTCCAAAGTATCAAAGTTGTCGGATTTTCGTTGCGTCGCACGGCCCGTGCGGATGAAGAATATTTACTTCAGAGATTTGCACAGCCCTATACAGATTTCCATGGATCATTTGGATGACTTTTTAAGCATTCTTAATCCTACTTGCTCTGAAACTCCATCTTTCAATCCAATAACACCGTATTTGCATAGATTCTTGATTTTCTAAAAAAAATCACTTAAAAAACATATTAAATACAATTTTTGGATAAAAATAAACTCAAATGTTAGGGAAATACATATAAATTATACATAAAGTAACTCCCCCACACTTAAGCTTTTGATTGTCCTCAAGCAAAACAAAATAATGATAATGATTAGATAACTTAACTCTCTCGATCAAGCTATGTAAAACAAAATTTTAAATTTCTAATCCAACTATTCAAATAAGTTAAAATCAAAATTCACCTAATCAATTAACAAAGTTTTAAACTTAGAATAAAATTTCAACAATTTTAATGACATTATAGCATAACCAAGCATCAAAATTCGAGTTTAGTGAATGAGCGAATTTGTTTTCATGCAACAAAGCTAAAATCAAGTAAATAAAGGTTTTCATGCTTAGAAATAACTCAATCTTTTTTTAAATAACATACATATCATACAAATTTAAACTTTAAGCTCATGCACTTTTTTTTTACTTTTCATTCACCTCAAGGAGCCTAACTTAACTAATTTTGTCATTAGCCTTTTGACGTGAAGGTAAACACATTGTGGTTTTGACCTCTGGTTTCTCAATTGATCACTTACATTAGCTGGCTCCTAGCACTATTCATTGTTCCTTTAGATTTGTTTCGCTTTGCCAAAAATAGGAACCAACGGAATATGGATTAATTTTCTAACCTCCTTGATTTTTTTTATTTAGTGTAACTTTCTCAATTTATTCACAATCAATGCAAGTTATATCAAAAAGACATCATTAAAATTCTAAGGTAACTAAATATATTTTACCAAAACTTCAACTTTGCAAGATTAAAATCAAATATGCTAAAAAATTTAACAAGAAATTCAAATTTTAATCACGCAATAATATTAAGAAAACTCTTTACTTTTAAATTCTAAACTCAAAATTTAGCAATTCACTAAGAAAATTAAAACAATGACCTATAAGAATAACTAAATTTCAAAAAAATTTGACAAAAAGCACAGCTCAATCAAAATTATCAAATAATCACCTCATAGTCAAAACTTGCTTACTTGAGATCAATTATATCACTAAATCAATGAAATAAAGAAAAATAAGCACTAAATCCCCCCCTACTCTTATTTCACACATTGTCCCTAATGTGTTGAAAACAAAAACAAAAGGAAATGAAAAAAGGAAAACTTATCTTTGTTATCTTTTTTCATTTGATATCTTTGAAATCTCTAGATGATTATACAAATGATGTGTGCGTGTGTGTGTGTGTGTGTGTGTGTGTGTTGATGATAAATCCACACGCACAGAGTAGAGAGAAAGGAAGAATAATGATAATGAATTTTAGGGTTTATGAATGTCCTTACGAAATTGTGAGTGTTTGTTCAGGAAACAAAAAACTTTAATTTTGAAATTTACCTAAATTGCATGTTTTTAAGGAGGCACACGGGGCAATTTTTCAGCATATGGGGCACGTGCTTATCAGTTTAGTCTGTGCCCTATCTTAGTTTAGTCTGGAGATTTGCACTGGGTAGAATTGATTTGCACGGTCTATGCAATGGCCTATACAGATCTCTGTATCAAATTTTCCCAAAACTTGTTTCAAACCAGGAATGCACAAGGGTTTGTGCATGGCCCAGTGCATGGAGCTTACGGCCAACCCCCCCGGTGTAAGTTATTGTTTTGAAAATTTTTAAGGAAAAATTTCTACCTTTTATGTATCACTTACCACACTCTTTTTAGCTCTCTAAACACCTTAGATTCCTGTAAAATCACAACAAAAAATATACCCTGCATTATCTCTTATTGACTCAAAATTTTAAATGAAAAGAAAAACAAACCTAAAATAATCTAAATTAATGATTTGCCTCCCACCTAACACTTCTTTAACGGTGTCTTAGCTGGATGTTGAGATTGGATCAACCTACCTCTGGGGCATTAAACCTCTCACCATGGAACCAAAACTTATTACATTTAAAACAAGACGTTCCATTAGTTCCATTCCAACATTCTTTCTAATTTTTCAAGTAAGACTCAATAATAAACTTAGGTAACTAAACAAGATTACATTTTTCGTTCAATTTTCCCTCTTTTTCCTACCTTTCTTACCCTTGTTTGGCTTACCTTTGCTTTGGCATTCATTCTTTCCTTCAAGATTTTGTATGCTCACTAACTCTTGAGCCAGTTCATGCTTTGCCATAGTCAAAGACAAAATTTCAGCTTGAGCACAAGGTTTAGGCTTTTATAATTTCTTGCATAACAAAACTCTCCAAAGAAACATTATTAACCACATCAACTTTATCATTCAACATCTTAGTGTTAACAATGGTTTCATATAATTTAACTTCTTGTTGTGCAATAGTGTGTGCATAATTCTTTAGTAATTAAAAAATAATATGATCATTACCTATAGACATCTATGATAGCTCTGGCAATTGCTAAAAATGGTCTCCATAAGATAAGTGAGTTCTCAACACTTTCATCCAACTTAACCACAACAATATCAACTAGAAAGATAAATTTTCCCACTTTAACCAACACATCCTCAACTGTCCCCTTAGGGTAAATAATAGATTTACTGGCTAATTCAATTGTGAGATGTGTTGGTTTAGGTTCTCCTAAAAATAAGGCCTTAACAACTTTTAGGTGCATAATACTAACACTTACCCCTAAATTAGCTAATGCTTTCTCAATATTTAAACTGCCTAAGAGATAAGTAAAATTAAAACTCCCTAGATTGGTAAGCTTTTTAGGTATCTTAGTAATATTGCAAGATATCTCCTCATATAGTTGCACCATAGACACCTCCTCCAACTTCACTTTCTTTTCAAACAACTCCTCCAATGTTTTTGCATACTTTAGCATCTGCATCAAAGATCAAACAAAAGGTATTTTCATATGTAATTGCTTAAAAATATCAAGAATCTTACCTAGTTGGGTGTCAAACTTCTTTTGAATTAGACATGCTGGAAACAAAATAGGAGGTTCATACTTTGATAGTTGAAATTCTGAATCTATGCACTCCTCCTTCTTCTCAACCAACTTTTCCACTTTCTCAACCTCAACCTCTGTCATTACCTCTTCTTTTTCATCATGATCCCATCGTATGATAGAAATACCTTATCTTGCTCAAGTTGGCTAGGCATCCTACCCCTTCGGTTCACTTGCAATTGGGTGGCCACTTAGCCAACATGAGTCTCAATTCTCCTTACTAAAGCCTCAAGCAAATCCAATCTTCTATTGGTTCCCCCTTGAGCTTGAGTACTAGCTTGAATAAAGGCTTTCAAGCTTGTTTCTAAAATAGACAACCTTTGCCTAAAATTAGAAGAATGACCTTGTTATTATTGAAATTATTGTGGTTGATTATTAGTCCTCCAAAAAAAAGGATGATTTCTCCAACCAAATTATATGTATTTCAAAAAGGGTCATTCCTTGGTTGGAATCCATCCAAAGTCAAAAGACTCATAACTTGAAGAGCAAACATTAGTTCCATGTCCATAAATACTACAAACCCCATAAACTTATTAAGTTTGAGCCAATGAATTTCCATTCCTTTTCAGCATCTCAACTTGGCGAGTTAATTCAGCAATTTACATTACCATATCTTTGCTATGTAATACGTTATGTCTAATGGCTTGCCTACCCCTCACACTCTTTTGCTAGGAACTAGTTCGAAGTGTCTCAAACAATTGAAAAGCTTCATCAGAGGTAATCTCACTTATAGAACCTCTAGTTGTATTATCTACTATCCTTTGGTTTTGATAAGTAAGCCAATCATAGAAAAATTGATTCAATAGTTATAAAGGATAGTGATGTTGTGGACATTGAATCTGTAATAGCTTGAAGCGTTCTCATGCCTCATGGTAAGGCTCTCCTTCCATCTAAGAAAAAGTAGCTATATTTGTATGCAAGTCAGCGATCTTTTAGTGGGAATAAAATTTTTGCATGAATTTTGTATAAACCTCTTCCCACATAGTCAAATAATCAGGAGGCAATGTCAACATCCAAGTCTTAACAGTATCTTTCAAGGTGTAAGGAAAATACCTCATCCTCAATTGATCATCAATCAGACCTTGAAGATGAATGGTTTGAATAATCGAGTAGAAATCTCTAATAAAGTTCAAAGGATCCTCATTTACCACCCCATAGAATGATGGTATCATATTATAGTGAATTGACTTCATCCCATAATTCCTTGAAGTTGTGTCTAATTGAATGCAAGTAGTCGTACTTATGACTGGCTTAGCGAACTCTTTCATAAGTCTCCTTTCGTCACCATGATTCTTGGTGGATTAGATACTACCTGGTTCATGTGCACGTTATCAACAAAAATGAAGAATATCTCCTTCAAGAGATCTTCTTCCGTTCATAAAATACGGAAAATAAATAGAAATAAAATAAAATGACAAACTAAAATTAAAAATAATCACAAGAAACAAAATAAACAATGCCTAGCTAGTTCCCTGGAAAACGTACCAAAAACTTTTTCACCTCAAAATATACTAAAAAATAGCAATCATAAGTATATGTGCTATCGTAGCACTGGATGAGAACCCAAGGTCGTATTCCCCTACGAAATTCGTGTTGGCTTATTAATTTGTTTCACAAAGTGCAATTAAAAGTTAAAAGGATTTTGGATTTGATTTTAGAAAATTAAATTAAACAAGTAAATAAAAGCAAATAATGAAAATATGTGATATGCAATGATATGAATGAGTCTAGAGAAATTGACAATCCTTAGTCTATCATTTATGATTTCAAACTATTAATTCTATTACATCGGTATAGCGATCCAAAGTTCAATACAATCATTCAACTAAAGCTTAACCGAATCTAGTTATCGCATTCATAGAAGTAATATAGAGAAAACATGAATTAATCAAAGAATTTAAGACTAAAACTTATGAACCCCAATTCATTTTAGAATCTTAATTGAATAGTTCCAAGTTTATATTTCATCTCTTGCTCCATCATCCAAAACCTAATTAAACTAATTGGAGGTCAAGCAATTGTTTATAATTGTTAATTCAATTCAATCAAGCAAAGGATAAGACTAATAATGGAATTAATAGTAATTTAATCATATCAAGATTATTTCATGTTTCACTCTCTAGACAAAAATGAACTTAGTTCTTGATTGATTTAGAACTCAACAAAGTCACAATAATTCTAAGAGAAATCATGCTTAATACCTTTAATTCAAAGAAAACTCATAATTAAAGTAATTAAGTTAAGAATAAACCTTAATTAAAAGTAGAAAAACCCAATCTCCTTCTAGAAATTCAACTTTAATCTTTAACACAAACTAAGCTAATGAAGAAATTATTCGCGGTAGAATTTGATTCTCGAGACGTTAAAGGCACTCGGGTCCAGTAATATCAGTTTAAGAGTTCTCGGTTTGATAAAAACAGGTATCAGGGTTCCCTATTTTAATCTTATGTGAGTTTTTATGTGATTTATGAATGAAATATATCCAAGCAAAGTATAATATTAACCCATTATCACTTATAGTCCAAACAGCCAAATTTTTTGGTGTTTTTATGTGAATACAAAAAAGGTGAAGAAATGACAAACAAAATGAGTAAAGGAATAAAAAATATGCACCTAAGCCCGGATAGTCACCCCTGGAACTGAAGATAGCTTCACCGCCAATTTCAACTCCAAAGACTATGGTCGGATCTTTCCTCCCAGAAGTAGGTATTACTGTCACCAAGAGCTCCTGACTCGTGGGAGTGAGATTTGGAGTCTAGGTTTGAAAACTATTAACTGCCATAAAACTGACTAGAGATATAGAAATGACTATCACTCCACTATGGTAAAACAACCGTGATCTAGGAAGATTAGGAGAAACTACGCTATTTCTACTCATAAGGATTTCTTGCTGAAGTAAAAATAGGGTTTTTCTAGTGATAAGAGTTCGGATCCTAAACCGTAGATTTTAGCACCTTTTATATAGTTTTCTAAAGTGGTGGGACTTAACCCTAAATTCATATTTCCTGGGCCTAGACTTTGATAACTCTGGTCCTCTTATCGATATGTATCCTAAGCCAATTTGCTAGCCCCGAATCATCCATTTCTCTTTGGGCTTCTTTGGGCCTATATACCTCTCTTCCTAGGCCAGTCTTCTTGGCAACCTAATGGGCCTTTGCTTCAGGTTTTTAGGGATACTTTATCTTGTGATTCATCTTCTTAGAGCCAATAACTTTAAGCTTTTAAGTCCGACCCTTTATTTCTGAAGGGTAAATCCAAGCTCATCCCCAGGATTCTAGACCTAGTGTTAACAATGCCCCTTGCATCCTTTGCTAAGAGAATTATCAAAACTACTTAGTGAGGGGTTTAAAATTGGATTGGATTATCCTATCAACTTTGGCTTGATTTTGTCTTCCCTTTTCTGAATTTTGAACATGATGTTTTATCTCCTTTCCAGGGAACTTTTGGCGCCAAAAAGTTTTTATCTTGGAAATTGCAAAAGTTGCATAATTAAATGAGCTGTATAAATGAACCCTCAAGCCCATCTTTTTGTGTTTTTGTAAATATCTTTTTGATTATTATGCATCTCCCTTTGCCAATTTTTTCTCTAGTAAGTGCTATGGCTATCTTCTTTTTTCGTTACCCTCAGTTGTATTTCATCGGATACGATCCCACATTCTTTTCTTTTTCGCTCCTATTATTCCAATAAAAATGACAAATTCCATGAAAGGAACTTCCAACGTCAATCCTATCGAAGCTTATGTTGGTCTTTCTAACTCCGAGGAGGTCATTAATCAAGTATATGTCTCTTACCCTAGTGATTATGCCATAGGGCCCTGTTGTGTTATATCGATCGATCCTCTCCCCGAGTTCCTTTATGGGGAAATCTATCCCCCTAGATACAAAACATATTGCCTAGCCATAAGTTAGACCCAAGACCCTATGATTAGGACTTGGCCAATAAGGAGTTTAGATTACAACTCATGGTATAATAGAATGAAGGGGTCATATCATAATAGGTAGATTTCTGTAGGTATAGATAGGATTTTAGAACTTTGTATAAACGCTTTGCCGATATCTAACCCACTTATTCTTTCATTGATGCTTTTCTGGTCATCCAAAAGCAATATTTTTGTTTTTTGCTTCAGCATGATGACCCCTACCTTGTACAACTTTGTCGTTCTCCTAGGGGTTCATGTTTCTAATGATGTCCTTAATCGTTGTTTTCCTTTTTATTCTTCATCCCAAATTTCTTTCGTGCGCACTTCATACCAACACTTCTATAAAGATAACCATATCTTTGAGCCTTCTCCCTGAAAAGAGGAACATGTTGCCTTTTTGTTTTACTTTCTTTGTAAATTCATTTTTTGCACCGCTTTTGTCAAGGTCATTAAAGAATACCTCAAGATTACAAGGCACTAGCTACAATCATACATATGATGTTGGAAGTCTA
>CAOJBK012646253.1:0-12581 GCA_948294925.1 Codiaeum variegatum | reverse complement strand
GATTTGAGCATGGTTTGAGTCTATGGGCTCGTATTGGATGGTTGAATCTGATGGTGCAAAAATATGGATTCATACAACCACATTACTATTGTGATTTCTATTCTCTACTCTTTGCTTAATTATAGTAGTGTCAAGTTCCTCTTGTCTATAACTTTTATACTCCCCCTTAAGATGTATATGTATATGTATATTACACATATCCATCTTATCAGATATTGGAACTTGATTGGATGTAGTCTCTTTGTAAAAACATCTACCATTTGTTTATCAATGTTTACATAGGTGAGTTAAATTTCTCTAGCTTATAACTTTTCTACTACATAATGGCAATCTATCTCTATGTGTTTTGTTTTCTCATGAAATGTAAGATTTCTAAAAATGTGTAAGGCGACAATATTGTCACAGAACATCAGCAAAGGCAACTTTGGAAGGACTTTAAAATCTTCCAGTAAGTGTTACAACCATACTAACTCAGTTGTAATCATAGCCATAGCCATGTACTTAGCCTCTGTTAAGCTTCTAGCTATTTTATTTTGTTGCTTTGATCTCCAAATCATTAATGAATCTTCAAGATAAATATCCAATCAAAGATTTTCAAGTTGCTTTGCAAGCAGCCCAATTACTATATGTATATGCTTTCAATTGTAAATTTGAAATAGAAGATAGAAATATTCCTTTTCTAGGTTCCTTTTTAAGCTATCTTAGTACTTCAATACTTATTATAAAGTGTGTTTTGAATTGCTTATCCATGAATTTGGATAGTATTTATACACCATATATAATATCTGGTTTGGTTAATGTTAAGTACTTGAGCTTTCCCAATAACTGCTTATAATTTTTAAGGCTCTTCCATTAAGTCTTCTTCTTAATGCTTGAGTTGATAGTTAACTTCAAATAGTATAAAAGATGTTTTATCCTTTAAAAGACCATATTCCTCTATCAATTCCAAAACATACTTCCTTTGAGACACAACTACACCTTTTTATGATTTTGTAACCTTAAGACCTAAGAAGTAATTCAATTGTCCAACATCTTTGAATTTGAAGCCTGCACTCAGTAAGCTTTTAACTTATTGAACTAATTCAAGAACATTTTTAACTATAACAATATCATCCACATAAACTAACAAAGCAAGGAAACCTCTTTTTGTTTGTTTAGTAAATAAAGAATAATATACCTTGCTTTATTTAAACTTGTGTATAACTAAACATTCTGTAAGTTTTAGGTTCCATTGCCTTAAGGATGTTTCAAGCCATAACGTGACTTGTCTAGCCTGCAAATGCGCTTACTAGATTTGTATATTGACTTCTTCCCCTAAATATGGTATCCTTAAAGAATATCCTTGTATACCACTTCCTCCAAATCTACCATTCAAGAAAACTTTGTTCATATCTAGTTGTCTTATAGTCCATCCTTATGTTGCTAAAAGAGGTAGAGACATCCTTACAATAGAGTATTTGACTATAGCATTGAAAGTTTCTTTATAGTCAAGACCATGCTTCTAAGTGTACCCTTTAGCTACTGATCTAGCTTTATGCTTATCTAAGGTCCCATCAAAATGATACTTAGTTTTGAACACCCACTTGCAACCAATTGGAACGTTGTTAGGTGGTAATTGTACAATGAACCAAGTCCCACTTTATTCTAATGTAGAGATTTCATCACGCACTATTGTTGGCCAATAAGGAAACGGCTTTGCTTACTTATAAGTGGTTAGATCAATGGAAGAGGAAATATGACAAATAAATTCATATAGGCAAAAGTTAATTGATCATTAAAAAAAGAACCTAATATGTAGGAAACTGAATAATGGAAGCATGTTTTACTAGATTCAAATGATATGCATGCTAATAATAAGGTAAATGAGCAATCTTAGTGCTTTTTCTAAGAGGTGGGATGGTGGTATCTAAATGAGTGTGTCTGTTGGTAGAAATAGGAATATAGACACTAGGTGGTGAACAGATGCATCATTTTTTATAGGGATAACAAAAATAGTTGGTGATGAGTCAGAAGTAGATGGTAATGAGGAAAGATTAGAATTTGGTGATATGTCAAGAAAGAGTTGGAATTATCTCCCTATGAGGAAGGATATATGTTGTTATATGAGAGAATAGAAGTAGCAAGTGTCTCTAGTTTGGGTAAAAGAATGAGAGCAAAGAAGATAAGATTATTAGAATCTATAAGAATGAGGGATTTTGTTATTTGAGAACCAAATGTGGTAGATGGTAAAAAATCTTGTTACTAAGACTTAAGACAAAGGAAAATAATCTTATGAATGTTACACCTCTAGATATGAAAGTAACTTTTCTTTCAAGATCATATAACTTATATCATTTTATCCTCACTAAGTAACTAAGAAAAACACACTTCCTTGACCTAGAATCAAACTTGGTTCTATGTTCTGAAGATTGATAATAAAGCATAGACAACCTAACGATTTTAGGCTAGCATAGTCTAGTGTTGCTCCATAAAAAAGCTCATAAGGTGTTTTGTTATGAATAAATTTAGAAGGTATCATGTTAATGATAAAAGTTATCATACAAACAACATCCCCTAAAAAATGTAAAGGTGAGTAGGGATGAATAAGATAGCCCTAGTTATATTGAGAATGTTTTGGTGGTTTCTCTCCACTTTCCTATTTTACTAGAGAGTATAGACACAAGGATTAATAATATGTAGGCATGTTGAATTTTGTTCCTTGGTCAGTTCTAATGAATTTGGAAGTTTTACTAGACTAAGTATGCACCATTTTTCAAAATAAAGAAACAAGATGTGAACCCTCATATTTGTGTTTCATTAAAAAGGTCCAAATACACTTACTGAACTCATCAACAATAGTAAAGAAAATAATGATTCTTATTGAGGTCAAACTGGAAATAAGGTCTCTGAACATCCATGTGAATAAGTTGAAAGGCCTTTATGGATAATTCACTAGAAGTAGGAAAGGATAACCTCTTCTTCTTTTCCTTTGGACAATCTTCACATGGTGTTTGGACCTTATATTATGACTATTTACATCAAAAACAAGTGAATGCAAAGAGGAAATTGACTAATGTTAATATGTCCCAGCCTCTGGTGCCATACATCACTAGAGATGGTATTTACAAAGGAAATATGAGAGTTAGTTCTAGGATAACAAGAAACAAAAATATATAAAGCAACATAACTAGTTATTGTAGGCAAGTAATTAAAGACTTTGATGTGCCTTAGCTAGTCTAATATGTTTATATGAAGAAAGGGCCTGAATGAAACAACAATCATGGAGGAAAATGAGACACAAATCATATTTGGAAGTGAGTTGATGACCTGAGATGAGATTAGAAGAGAAATAATGTGTGTAAAAAACATTAGCTAAAGTGATGGTAGAAGTAACCCTAACAGTACCAATGTGAGTGACTTTAGCCTGCATATTATTAAGCAATTTCACAAAATAACCACAAATAACATAAAAAGAGGTAAATAGGATAATGAGCAAACAGTATGATCTTTAGCTCCTATATCTAGGATCCAAGAGTTACTTTTCTTATTACATTACATCAATTATTTTAAAATTTGCTAATTGGACGCAAAGAAAAGGGATTTAGGTATACTTGTTGCATTGCTAAAATGAAATGTGGATCCAAAATTCTGAATTGTATTTGCCTTAATATGAGCACCAAGCATAGCAATCAACTTTTGTACCTGTCCTTTACAAAGATTAAAATCTAAAACTGGCATTTGTAGGTGTTTTTTAGCATATGAAGCAACTTGATTAACTGAAGAGTTACTTGTAACTGATCTAGCTTTTGACTTTAGGAACTTGAAGTTGGGAAGGAATCATATAAAGCTTGTAGCACTCTTCCTTGATATGACCTTTCTTTCCAAAGTGAAAGAAAATATTATCTGCTTTACTTTTCTTTACTACCATTGCAATAGATTTCTCTGATTTTCCTCTTTAATTATCGTATTGTATGTTTGATCCAAAGAAAGAAATGACAGTGTTGATAACTTATGACCTCACAGCTTGGAAATTTTCATTAAGTCTATTAACAAACTTGAAAACTGAGTCCTTTTCTTATTGTATTATGTATGTTTAAAAGCAATGTGGTAAAGGCCTAAAGTTTCTAAGTTCTTCCTAAAGTGCATTCAACTCAGTTTGCTATGCATCAACTATTATGTTTCCCCAAGTAATTGAACCAAATAGTTGCTAGAGATGATAGATCCTTAATTCATCTAGCCATGAGAATCTAACACTCAATCTTTATCAGATCTGTTACACTTCTTCAATATAAAGCAAGCACAGTAGAAGCTATTGATGTATACACTGAGTTTAGTAGCCATAAAACTAGTAAGTTGTTGCAACGAATCCAAGATAGATAGTGAGGACTAAAAGATCTAGTTTAGGAATAATCCATGCTTGTTTATAATCTATGTTGCACGGAACGTCCATTATCAAGGAGTGTCAACGTTTCGAAAACTCGAAAATGCGGAAGCGATACTGACACTTGCACGAAACGTTTTTGTGCCATATCTGTAAATTCAAAAAATTGTGACATGTGTTTCCCTTTTCTCCTTGAGTTTCAGAAACTCTATCTTAGACTTTTAGAGAAACTACCCATCTAATTTCAAAAACATTTTTACCTTATTTTTTGCTGCCTCTCATTTTTGTCTAAGTTTAATTGTGG
This sequence comes from Codiaeum variegatum, assembly GCA_948294925.1. NCBI lineage: Eukaryota > Viridiplantae > Streptophyta > Magnoliopsida > Malpighiales > Euphorbiaceae > Codiaeum > Codiaeum variegatum. The sequence continues at coordinate 7,917 of CAOJBK012646253.1, read as the reverse complement.
AATACTCTGTTATTATCCTCTCTACTCTCTGCTGATTCATCTTTGTTTAAATATTTATAAGTATATGAAAATATACATGTATAAATATTTAAAATATACCTTTATATTTTTTATATTTACATGTTTCGTGTCTTATATTTTTTGAAGTTGTCGTTTTTTGCGTTTCCCGTTTCACGTTTCTGTGCTACTTAGTTTATGATAGAAACAATGAGAAGAATATGCTCTGAGAAGCATAGTTAAGAGAAGTTAACTTTAGAGAAATTGTGATTATCAAATTGGTGAATGTTCCTCGAATGAAATTAACTGGTGGTAGTTATAGAGGTAAAGTTTGCATTGTGTTCTTCTTGAGTCGCCATTGAAGCAAGCTTTGAGAAACTGAGAGAATACATCTTTAGAGGGGAAGAAGATAATGTTGCAGAGACAAAACCTTAGGTCTGGAACCTTTTGTACATCTCTAATACCATGTAATAAAAGTATAAGCAGTTCATTAATCTATAAAACAGTTTGTTATATATATATATATATATATATATATATATATATATAAAAGCTCAGCTCTAACTAACAAATTCCTAATTGTTGCTACTAACTAGAGAAAGTCTATAATATAAACAGTCTCATTCTCTAAAGATACAACCACATTGCTATTGTGATTGTTGTTCTCAATTATTTGCTTTGCTGTAGGAGTGAGCAGATTGCGCAAACAAAGGCTAAACGAAATATTTAACAAACTAAATCGAAATTGAATTTAGTTCGGTTTTAAAGTGAAATAATCGAAATATATTTTTATACTAATTTTTTATATAATTATATAATATCTTAATAATTATCAAAGTAATATTATTTATAAAATTTTTAAGATATTAAATATAAATATAGTATAAATATTAATAATTTATTCTAATAATTTTATAAAAAATTATATAATATTAATTTTATTATATAATAGTACTAATTCGGTTCGGTTTGAATCAAAATTTTTTCAATCCAAACCGAGCCGAAATAATTTTGATTTTAAAAATTTTAAAATGAACAAAACAAAGCAAATTGATAATTTTGATTCAGTTCGATTTTTGTGTTTGAATTAGGTTTTGCTTAGTCCTATTTAGCTACAATAGCATCAAGTTATTCTTGTGAATGACTTTTACACTTAGTTTGGAAAAAAGTACAGTAGGAAAAAAATGGTGGAGAAAGAAAAGTTAGAGAAAAGAATAGAAATTGAGAATGTTTTTTTTTCAATGTTGTTTGAAAAACTATGTAAAAGAGGTGGAAAACAAATATGTACAGAAGATTTTATTTTTAAAAAATAAAATAAAAAAGAAGAGAATAATTTTTTTAAAATAATAGCATTATTTTAAATAGTTGTATAATGTGATAAGACAATTAATTAAAATAAAAATAATGTTACATAACTTACTAATAAATAGTTCAACTCAATCCAACTATTTTAAAAAAATATATTTAAAAAATAAATATTAATGAATCGATTTCAAGTAGTTGGGTTGTTAATTGATGGGTTATGTATTTTATTCTCAAAATAAAAATTTGTTCTCTCCGCCTTTCTCCAAATTCACAAACAGAGGATTAAAATTGAAAACGTCAAAAAAAAAAAATAAAAGTTATCAAGCCAACATTGATTTTTTTTTTTTTTTAATTTCTAATTTTAATGAGAAGAGTTATCAAATAATGATTATGGGTATAGTTAAAAAGAGTTGTTGATGCAGGCCCAAAGTTTTAGGGGCCCAAAATGTAAATGTATAAAGGAACAAGGAGAAGAGCAATAAAATTGTGCAAATGTCAGTTTGAAAATAATCTGAAGAGGTTCCCAAAAAAGAAAATAATCTGAAGAGTAAATGTTATAATTTTTTTCTTTTTTTTTAAGCCAAATTTATAATTTTTTTCTTTTTGAAAATAGTAAATGTTCTAATTTAATTTGGTTCTTTATTAATATTTTTATAGCAAATAAGAGTATTATTTTAATTATATTAATGTTCTCTTAATTATATTTTTAACTTTAATAAAGATATTAATTTTTTAAAATAATTACATAAAAAATCGTCAATTTTACCAGATTTGTAAAAATATCAGAAATTTTCAATTTTACATTGTTGGGTCTGTCTCTTGAGCCTCGCTCGCCTGCTGGACAGCCCCCGAAGGTTGCTACTATCTTAGAAGAGACTCCAAGACCCCTTTAGCTCTTTGAATCTCCAACACATCCCTCAAGGAAGCAGGCCCAGACTCGAGAAGGACAGAGGTAGACTGGGCACTTGTTTCAGCCCTGCCGACCGGACCAACTGCATGGTCCCCTGCACACGAAGCTACAACAAAGTAAGTAAAAAAAAAAAAAAAGAGTAAAGGCACCCTTCTTACCTTGAAGGGGTTATTCAAAAGAATGTTGGGGTGGAGTCTTGACCAACGCCCTAGCCAAAACCTCAACAGCCTTGACCGCCTTAGATATGTTCTCATGGATGAGAATACTCAATTGTGCCAAATTTTTGAAAGTCTGACGAAGTTTCAAAAAGTTCTTGTAATGTTGTGCCAGTAGAGCCCCATTATCACGTGGACGTGCTGATAGTATTGACTGCTTAACTTGTAGAAGGACCGAAGGTTGGAAGCCGTCTTATACAAGAAGTCCACACTTGACTGTGGACTTGTGCGAATGCAGCATCATCCCTCATGAGTCTATCCACTACCCCACTCTGAACACTGAGGGGATATCTCTTTGGTTGCCCCAACCAGAAGGGACCTTCTTCCATTGGAGCCATGGCCTCTTCAGCCTCTACAGGTGCCCGACAAAGCCTCTTTAACTTCTTTTCCTCTAGCCTCACCTCAGCGGGCTTGACAACAACACTTGGCCCCCTCTTCCAGACTAGAGTCACATCAGGGGACTCCTCTAGTTCATCCATGGCTACCTCCGTGCTGCCTTCAGAAGGACCAGTCACTTCCTCATCTTCGCCTTCAGCAGCAGCAATGGCAAGGGCGGAAGGGTCGTGCTCGGACGAAGACTCCAGATCCTTCTTCCCTGCCTTGAAATTCTTCATGTAACGTTACTTGAACGCCTTCATGTTCCAATTCCTTGAAGCCAAGGCATCCTGACATTTTTCCAAGGTTCGTAGCCTGAGCAGCTCGGTGTTGAAGCACCGAATTGACAAGAATGTCTTGTTGTTTAAAAGGTGAAGGGGACTATTCGCCTCTAGGAAGGCATCCACCATAGATTTGGCACCTCCTTCAAGATGGCCCTAGATTTCTGATCCACCAAGGGATCTACAAACAGATCCAAAGTTAGCAGCAAATAAAGAAGAGATAAACAGTCTAATTATTAACAAGCACTAGAAGACGAAGCCTTACCAGAAGACCTTCGCACATTGCGGGACAGAGAGTAGGACCCATCAGCATGGCAAAGGTAGGAGGAGCTCATAATCAAGTCTCGATCGAATAAATGACAGGAAGCAAGGCCTCGGATACCTTAGGCATCAGCAAGGGTCAAATTTTTCTCAACCTTCTCCATATTGGGCAATCCTCTATATTCGCTGGTGAACCTAAAGCCACCTGGCCCCTCTTGAAGGGCTTCAGTACTTTCACCCGCAAGAATTTGTTCTTCCAGTCATCAATCTTATTTTCCTTGGCCCCAAACAAGGTTCGCATCGATTTCTTCTGAAAGCACTAGACGTATGACTCGTTGGAGACAGAGAGGTTGAAAAAAACCTATAACATTTTCGAATTCGGATTGGTAATGCACAGGGCGTAGCAAACTACTTCGAAGCAGTAGAGGTCCTTGATCGAATTAGGGGTCAACATCATAGGATTGCCTGAAAATATTTAAAGCATCAACAAAAGAAGGGAGAATATGGGAGAAGAGCAGGCCCCTAATGAAATGGTCGTAGTACCATACGTAATTTCGTTCCTGTTTTGGTAACTCAACCATTGCATCGGTCGAGAAGATTCTTGTATTCAAAGGCGAAAGATTGACGCGCATAAACCCAGACATAAGGTCCATGTTCTTGAAAGTTTCAAAATTAAAAAATATGGAAGAAATGTCCAACCTCATAGTATTATTCATATTGAACAATGTCCTGAGCGTTATTTTATTTTTGAAACTTTTCCACCTCAAGAAAATGTTTCTTTAGTTGTCTTTATGGATGAGCCATTACAATGAACAAAGAAAGAAAAAGAAAGGGAAAACGAAAAAAAAAGCTGAGAAAGCAAGGAGAGAGTGAAGGAGCAGAGAAAGAAAGATATCATAAAATGGAGAAAGATTAGAGCATTAACCGATAGTTGGCAAAAAATAACCGTAGCAGCCTTAATATTCATCATGACTTTTACTGATTCATCGTGACTCTATCAATCACCTAGCCACATTATTCATCGTTACATGGAATCGTGTACAAAACAATGAAAAGTCACATCTAGTCAAAAGCAACACAAACATAACATGTCCCTTCAATTTGAAATGAAGCACCCAAACGAAGACAAGCAATACCTAAAAATCTAGAAATTTTAACTTGAACTTTATGCCGTGTCCGGCGTCCCTAACATCTTTCTCTTGCATATAAACCTATCATGCATCGCAAAATATGATTCCCTATAATATAGAAAATAACTTGAGGTTGACAAAGAAAAACCAGAAACCTTTAACACTATATCAGATTTCAACTAATATTTTCCTCTTTCAAATCACAGGGATGAATTGATAACCATAAAAATGAATTATTCATTATAACCTTCATAAGATACTTTGGAAAAAGAATATTTTCAGTCAATCGAAAATGACAAAAATGCAGGCCAATAACTGATTTTTTTAATAAACGAGAACAAACATATAGTATTCATCGATCAAAAATGATCTACATGTTCATCAAAGCACCGATTACTAGCGAAACAAAAGTTCAACTAAACTTAAAACCTAAAGATCACATTCTTAAGATCAAAAAACACAAACCCAAACAAAGCCTTAACAATCTAATTCCTCCAGCTCCCATCAGAGCCACCACCACCCCTAGAGTAACGAGATCCACTATCACCGTACCCACGGTCACGTCCACCACCATATCCACCACCACCACCTCCATAACCGCCACCACCACGGCTGTAACCGCCACCTCCGCCTCCATATCCACCTTCGCGGCGACCACCACCGCCTCCATAACCGCCACCACCCCGGCTGTAACCACCACCACCACCACCGCTGCCACCGCTTCCGCGTGACTGAGCTTCATTCACAGTGATACTACGGCCGTCTAGGTTTTGTCCGTTCATCCCCTCGATAGCATCCCTCATCGATTTCTCGTTGCTGAAAGTTACAAATCCAAAGCCACGAGATCTACCGGTTTCGCGGTCATTGATAATCTGAAAACACAAAAAATCAACAGATCTATACCCAATCAAAAGAAATCGATAATAATTTAACACAAATATAGAATATAAAAAAATCGATCGATCTTCGCCCCAAGGATGAAGATGAACGTACCGATTTGAGGTTAGTAACATAAAAGAACAGTAGTAGTAACACAGAGAGATACAGTAACACAAACAGATCACAGATTTTGGATCGACATAGCCGAAAAGGGTCGGGTCAGATCCGATCTCTGCGACAACGACTAACGGACCTTCGATTCGAGGATGTCGCCAAAAGCACTAAAAGCTTCTTGGAGAGCTTGGTCGGTGGTGGCCCAAGCGAGGCCACCGACGAAACACCGGTACTCGACGTCAGCTGATGCCATTTTTTAAAAGTAGAGAGGTATTTCAAAAGAAACTGAAGAGTATGAGTAACAGGGGAGGCTATACCACTATTTTATAGAAGGTGTGTAAATTAACTACGGTGAGTTAAGCTAACTGGGGTCAAGAATTGGAGACTGACGTGTTTGGTTACGAGGTTTGATATATCCTGTTTTCAGTTTAATAGACCTAAATAGCTGCTTTTTGAGTCTTGGTTTGGCTTATCCGGATTACGGGTCAGGTAATGACAGGATTCGTTAGCGAAGTTAACTCTTGAATTGCAAGTTGAATAAGATTTGCCACTAAAGAGTTACAATTAACTAAGGTTAACAAACGCCGTGACTCGGGGACAAGTGGGGTCCGTATTCGTTGGGATGGATGGATAAAGACGAAAAGCATTGCTGATATTTATTATCTCTCTCAAAATATCTTGTTAAACTGTAATTACAATTATGTCCCTTTTAGTTTGAACAAAAAAAACATATTTTTTAAATTATAAAAATTTTTAAAAGTTTAATTTTTTTCAATACAAATTTTAAATTTTAATTTATTATTTTAAATAATTTTTAATTTAATTTAATTTAAAATTTTAAATTAAAATTATCAAATAAAAATTTAAAATTATTAAATATTAAAAATTTTAATTTTAAATATTAAATAAAATTAAATTTAACTATCAAATACTTACATTTTTTGAATTTTTCTTTATCAGAATATATTTTATTTTTCACTAACATACAGAGGTAAAATATTGCATCTTAATTAACAAATTATACCACTGACTAACAACAAGTCTAATAGTCTCTAAAATAAAATTTATTTTTTATTTAAAAAATAAAAATAAAATTTTTTACTTTCAATAAACTTTTAACAATTCTTCTCTACTTAAAATTTTTAAAAGTCATAGAAAAAAAATCACCCTTAATTTTTTTTATTATTAGCATAACAAAAAATTAGATTTGTAATATAAAAGAAAATAAAAAAATAATAATAAATTAAACAGATAATAAATGAAGAGTGTTGTTGGAATCCATTAATATTTCACTCTTTATTTAAAATAAAAGTACATATTTTTATATTTACACTTTATTTGAAAGTAGGGCAAAGGCTAAGAAAAGAAATAGAAGGGAAAGAATTACTCCGTTTTGAATTATCTGTCATACAAGTAGGTTGTATTTATCCACAATTATTTGACCCTTTAGAAATTTCATATAAAATAGATTATAACGTTTTAAAAGTACTATTAATATTTATTTTTTTAAAATTAATTTAATAATAATTTAATATGAGTTATTATTTTTCTAAAATATTTTTTTAATGCAATTATTTTTCCAAAGCATGCTACCCAATAAAATTTAAGAGTGCATTAACTTTTAAAGTTTTTATGGAGAGTAATTTAGTTCACTTAATTTATAATTATGATTATCTTAATATGTGTGCATTAACCTTGAATGACAAGTAATTATGGATTGATAAGCTCAATGTCTAACAACTTCTGATCTCTAGATCTGAATTAGAGTAGATTAAGATTTCTGCATAATGAACAAAAGTAAGCTAAGATAGTCAGGCTTGTTGACTGGCAATGACCCTCCAACGCTCTAGTCAGTAACAAACTTAGGTCCCTTAGGCTCTTCGGATCCTTTGGGAGAATAAGATATTTCATTATTTTAGGGCTAGTTTCATATACCTGGAAAAATGTGGCAACACTGATATTTATAGTAATCACATAGGTCATGTGTCATATTGTAAAAGGGTCACGTGGAAGCCTTTGCGCAAAGCAAGGCATAATCTCATTACGAATGGATGGCATCTGTCAAGGCTGGGCTTCGGACACGCGTCATGAGGAAGGTGTCCGAAGATAACCTTCAGTATGTCTCCTGGCGAGGCCACAGGTAAAAGAGGATTGAGTAATGGGCCTGGGCCCTTCTCTTTAGGTCACTCTGACGTCTTTGGGCCCAAGTCTATTTCGGCCTATTTGCATTGACCCGTATCAGTGGCACCCCTCGTCCATAGGAGGTTGAGGAACTTGATCTGAACTCCCTACTTTTGAACAAAAACTAGTTTTAGGAATGCTCTGAGACCTTTATTCTTTATTTTGTGCTTCTCGCTTCATGCTGTTAACAACTTCTATATCCTTCGATCAGGGATCTAGGATGTCTAGGTATAGTTCCATAGGCTTCGTCCCTTGCTTAGCCGAAACAT
>CAOJBK012645442.1:0-12096 GCA_948294925.1 Codiaeum variegatum | reverse complement strand
ATTCCATATACCAATAAATGACTAGCATCGGTATGTAAGTAGTAACAAACCATAGCCCCCAATATGCCAAATAACATGTCACCTCAAGTGTAAGGATTATATGCACAATCATGATCTAGTTGATACGATATTAACTAGTAGGTAACAACCCCTGTATCCATCATTTAATGTCACTATTAAACTTACTCATACCATGACTATGCTCATATGTTGTCACGACATCAAATGTCTATAGCATGAGACTCACTACCTCCATACCAATAAGTATCTCATACTCATCATGGATAACAACAGAGGTGATGCTCTTCCGTATTAATGGCATCCCTACTAATAATCGTATGACAGTGAACAACCTTTAAAGCATCTCTTAAAAGGGCATTTTATCACTCATATTCTCAAACTCTTTGAGAATAGATTCCCTACATAATACTTAAGGGACATATATATGTTTGATATAAGGAATATTTTCACTTAAAGAACATATATACTAAAGCTAGTTAGGTTTTCGTTTACATTCACATACTGAGTGCAACCTCGATGGCATACTTTGCTAACAGTTTATATAGGTATTGAACAAATATAAGGTGAGGGTGTTGGGGCAGATGTTGTTATAGGTAGTGAACAAGGACATGGTAAGGGTGTTAGGGCCGCTGTTGGAAATGGTGAGATAATTGGTGAGGGTTTCAATGTCTAAGTAGGAACTCAGTGCAGTGTCAATGCAAGGGTTAGTAATATGGGTTTAAGGGGTCTAGATCAGACAGACCATTATGATTATAGCGCATGGGGTGCTGCTCTAGAAATAGGAAAGGTCTTAAATTATAGTAGTAGCAACAGTGAGGATGATGACAGTTAATATGAGGATAATGTAGGTGTTTATGAGGATGACAGTGATAGTGAGGCAACTAAGAATGATGTCCCTTCAGAAAAGGTGAAGTTTAGTGATGAATCGGGGTGTCCTTTTTTATGGTAAAGATGCCTTTTACTAATGCAAGTGAGGTTAGGGAAGCCCTTTCTAAATATGCCCTTGCTAAAAGAGTTGAGATTAAGATTATGCCTAATGAACCTAAGAGGATTAGGGCTAGGTGCATAACTAACCTAGGATGTCCATTTGTCTTTTATGCTACAAAGGATGCTTCTAATGAAGGTCTAGTTGTCAGGACATATAATGGGGAACACACATGCTATAAATCCTTTACAAACAAAATGTGCACATTTAATTTCCTAGCAAAACACATTGTTTAGACTATATCAGAACCCAACAATAAAAAAAATAAGGTTCTTAAAGCTTAATGTGAGGAAGAGTTGGGGTTAAAATCAATATCACAATGGTTAAGAGGGCTAAACATAAGGTTAAAGAGGAACTGAGTGGTAGTTACAAGGTGGAGTTTGGGTACTTAGAAGTATATGGCTATGCTTTAAAGACAAGTAACCCTAAGATATCAGCTGAAATTGATTTATTCAAAAAAAGTCTAGCAGAGGTTAAGAGAATCTTTAGGAGGATGTTCATCTATTTTCATTCTTTGAGAGAAAATTAGAAGAATGAATGTAGACACATCATAGAATTAGATGGCTATTTTTTTAAAAGGAGTGAGTAGGGGTTAACTACTAGCTATAGTTGGAAAGGATGCAGATAACCAGATGTTTCCCATTGCATGGGCTGTCATCAACAAGGAGAACAAGAAGAATTAGACTTAGTTTCTACAATGGCTGGTGAAGGCTATGGATACTAGAGATGGCAGCATGGTCACAAAGATTCCAGATATGCATAAGGTAATTTCATATATATTTTGTGTTTTTTGGTACTTATTACATATTATGATTGTTGCCTAATACAATTGTTAACTACTAAATGTTGTTCTAGGGCCTTATAAATTATGTACAGAAGGTTTTACCAAATGCTGAGCATAGATGGTATGTTAAACACATCTATGCTTACTGGTCAAACAAGTAGAGAATGGGGGCTTTGAAAAAAAAAACTATTTTGGATTTGTGCTTAGAGTTCATTTGATGAGGAGTTTAAGGATAATCTTAAGATTTTAGGGGACTTAAAAAAGACAACAGTTGAGGATTTAATCAAGTATGCTCCACGTAACTAGTGTAGAGCATACTTCAATACTAGCTATAAGTCCAATATGGTAAACAACTATATTAGTGAGTGTTTTAATGCATAGATAGGAGATGCAAGACACAAAGCCATAGTTACCATGTTAGAGGATATAAGAATACAATGCATGGTTAGGATTAAAGAGAATAAGAGGTCAGCTAGTATGTGGAAATATGATTTTAGTCCCTCTATTGTTTCATTTTACCAAGATAATAAGAATATTGCATATAGGTGTGAGGTAGTTGTGCATAATGATGCTGGGTTTGAAATGAGGGATAGGGAAGACAAGCACACAGTGTTTAAGATAAGAATTTATGTACCTGTAGGAATTGGGACCTCACTGGCATCCATATGCACATGCTATATGTGCACTTTATAGTCTTAAGATAGATCCTATGTCAGAGATATCTAAATGGTACCATAAAGACACATAGTTGAGTTCGTATGGAAATGTGCTTCAACTTGTCCTTAAAAAAAGATTCATAAGGGTTGATGAATCTCAATCAATGGAGCCATCTCCCATTAAGAAGTTTCTAGGCAGACCAAGGCACAAGAGGATAAGAGGGAGTAATGAGCTTAAACGTCCTACTAGTTCTACAAATTTAACAAGAAAAAGGGAGTCTAAAAAATGTAGCATGTGTCACCAAGAAGGACATAACAAAAGACTGTGTCCTTTAAATCCAAGTGTAAGTTTAGCTTAATTTTTGTTTAGATGAATGTTTTTTTTAATTTTCTATCATTAATGTATCTTAAAACTTTATTATGGATAATCAAGGCAAAATGCAACTACTTCGCAAGGAACCAATATAACTCATGAATCAAATGTTGTTCCAAGTCAATCTGAAGCTACACTTGTAACTCATAGGGAGAAAAGGGTCAGTGTAAAAAATGAATTTGTTGACATATTAAATATCATAGAACTAATATGCATCTGTTTTGTTATGCATGTTAGAGTGTCTGATGAACCAATGAAGACACCTATAAGAAAATCTCATAGGCATACTGATTCTGTCAATCCTGTGTCACCAAATGCAAGATAAACAAGGGTATTTTTTTCATAGTTTCCATATTTAGCCTGGATGGCGGACCTCCAATACAGACAATAATTAGAAAATCAATAAGGCATGGTACTGGTGGTCCTCAGTACAGACACCAAGTAGGAAATCTCCAAGGCATAATCAAACACAGACTGGCACTATAACAACACCTCTCAGAAGACCAATTGTAACTCCAAGACAGAAAAGGGTATTAATTTAAAAATTTTAATTAAAATTTAAAAGACCACTCACTAAAATTTATATTCTTATGCTTTTATGTTTTTTTGTTTGCAGGCAAAGACACCTGTTAGACCTTCAGTGTTGACACCAACAAGGAAATCACCTAGGCATGCAAGTAGGACTACAATTTCAAAACAAGCTACAGCTAAGAATTCAAGAAAAAGAAAGGTGTGCTATATTGTATGCTCAATGTGTGGCTGATTTAATAATGTATACTAATTATGTGAATGAAATTGTAGGATGTGGATGTTGGCGGCTCAAGTAATACAGTGGTAAGCCATCCATCTCTGGTTAGACCACCAAATGATGCTCCCGTGGCTTCAAGGACCAGAGGGCATTTTAGGAGGCAAGGTGAATATTGTTATGGTTGTATGATTGATGAGAACACTAGATGTATTGTGATGAATGTAAGTATCTTTAATTAATTGGTTGAGCATAACTTATGGTATATGTTGGATTGCTTATGATTTTATTTTTTTGGACCACACAGTTTGGCAGAACATCAGAGACTGTTATTGATGAAGGTTTAAGCCAAACTGAAGAAGAGTTTAAGGCTGATCCAAACACTAGATTCCCTATTCCATGTGAAAGAGTGATAAGGCAGAATAAGAGGCCCAGGCAGACATCAAGCAGCAATCTCAGAGGCATTGGCTATAAAGGTGATGGTGCAGAAGTGTCTTATACAAGTGACCTTCCTTTCAAGCCTACTGGATTGCAATGGAAAGGTTCATCATCTGTCATTCAAAGACAGCTACTGGTGGAGAGGGAAACCATCATTAGTACAAAGTATTATGGAAACAAAATCCAAACACAATGATTTCAATCACTTTAGTTGTTTTTCTTTTATTAATTGCAGATTTTTGGTTTTTTTAATGGTCATAATAACAATCATGTTTAATTGGTGTTTGCTAGTTTGTAATGGCACTCATGTTTTGGTCACTTTTTGTTTCTGTTAGGAACCTGACTGAATTTGACCATTTTTTCTGTATGTGATACAGAATTATGTTATGGAAGTTGACTACCCTTTTTGTTTTACTAATTGATTGTTCGATTATTTTTTTTTCATCTTACATATTTTTTACTTTTACCTTTTTTTTTGCATCATTTTCATAGGATTGCAACATGGATTAATAACCATAACCACAATCCAGTAACCAGAACTTCAAAGAATACATTTAGCTTAAGACATATTCAATTAACCAGGAAAATTTAACACAATAACATTTATGGTTCAGTAACATATTAACAACCCAACTAATTTCATCACCATTTCCCTAAACATTAACTCTACTTGCTAATATAAACACAAAAAAAAAGAATAATCCAAGACACAATTGCTGCTCACACTGCCTCTATTCTTCTTCTATTCACCCCATTTAGTTATTCATCTCTCTCTTTCTGGTGCCTCTTTAATTTCTTCAATTCTAACCATAGACTGTCCACTTCCTCATCAATGTCATTATCTGAAAACTCATCATTAAGCCATTCGAAAACTCATCAGATCTTTGCAAAACCTTAATTTCTTTCGTCAATAGTTCATTATCCACCTTAAGCTGCAAAACCAATTCCATGGCCCTATCTGAAAACTCATCATCAAGCCATTCAAAATACCCACAAGAATTGTTTAAAGAAGGATTCGACTTCACAATAAAAATGAATGAAAAAGAACTAATAAAAACCATTCTTTCTTTGATGGAAAATAATTTTAAAACCAAAGAAAAACTAAAACTCAAAGAAAAAAGAAATAACGAAGACTCATGCCAAAATCGGCAAGCAAAGTACCTCTTCCCTTGGTTATTCTCACTTCATGAGGTCATCATTAGAGCTTTGAATCTTCTTCCAAAATGACGAAATTTGCAAAACTTAGCTAGACCTTCGTAGTCATATCTTCCCCTCCATTGAACATTGGCTGATGATGATGAAGTTGACATTAGAGAAGATAGAAGAAGAGAGAGTTGTGAAATTTGCTTTGTGTTGGGTGCTGTGATTTTTTATTTGCTTTCTAGGGTTTTTGTTTTTGATTGACTGGAGAAGATGGGTGTTGTGTGTTTTTTCATTTGCATTTTTTTTAATTTTGAATTTTAAAAATTATTATTATTTTCCATCTGTCAAGAAAACCATGAACACATCCCATTTGGCAAGCCACATTTAAAAAATGTACCCCTTAAAGGGAAAAAAGGATTAGCCCCAAATAGAAGTGCCCATTTGAATTTTTTATCTAAACGTTAGGTATTTATTTGGACCTTTATTAACTTAAAGTAGCTAAGTAATCCACCTTATAAATATAAATGGCAAATTTGGACATTTTTCCCCGAATATCTTAGTTTTAGGATAGGTGCAATTAAGTAACCTTTGTAACCAATTAAAATCCTCCATTTGTTTTCCAAAACCTTACTCCATCTATTATGAAATAAATGACAATTATGCTTATTAATGATAAACTTTGACTTTCAATTATTTTTAAAATAAATAAGTAAAAAATTATTAAAAAATCTTATAACAGTACTATTCGAGACGAACATATATGTACTTTTTTATATTATAATTTTAAATATTTTTTTTTATAAATTCATTTTTGGTACTTAGGCACGAAAAATAAAATGGTCACTTCTTTGAGAATATATTAACTACAAACATATTCTCTCAATTCTCAAATAAGTGGTCATTTTATTTTTCGTGCCTAAGTATCAAAAATAGATTTATAAAAAAAATTTAAAATTATAATATAAAAATATAAGAATGCGTTCGTTTTGAATAGTATTTTCACAAGATTATTTTTTTAATAATTTTTTACTTATATATTTTAAAAAATAATTAAATATTAAAATTTGTCATTAATAAACGTAATAACCTCTTATTTCTGAATGAAATGAGTAATTTCATCTACACATGACATTTTACAAAATCCCACTGAACTTTTTAATCATAAAAATGACTGAAATTTTTTTTGTCAATATCAACCGTTTTTTATCAAGTTCAATTTACTTTTTTCATTTTTAAATAAATTATCATTTTATTTTTCGTAATTAAGTAAAAAACGAATTTATAAAAAAAATTTAAAATTATAATATAAAAAATATATTAACATTTATTTTTAAAAAATTATTTTTTTATAATTTTTTATTTATATATTTTAAAAATAATTAAATATTAAAATTTATAATTAATAATAATAATAGACACTTATTTTAAAATGAATAGTTTATCTGTTTAACAGTTGGCAGAAATTCAAAACCTCGCACAAATTCTTAAATACCACGAGTCGTCAAATCTTCGTGATCAATACCTCTCTACGTGCCCTTTTGACCCACCAAACAAATTCAAAAATGTCATCTTTCTTCTTTATTCTATAACTATTCCGCGTCTACAGAATTCTAAATTTTTTTTTTAAAAAAAAAAACACCTAATAATGAGAACAATCTAGTACTACCTTTATGCCTTTTAATTAATTTCTTTCAACTATAAAGTACAAAAAAAATTCATATTATTTCAATTGTTTTTTATTCAATAAAAGTGGGCTAAAAATAGAAAAAAGAATTGTTATTTATTACTGCCTCCATTCTAAAAAAATAATTAAATTTATTATTTTTAAATAAATTAAAAAATTATATTTATTATAATTAATTTTATATATAATTTTTAAATTTTTATTATTAAGAATTAATAAAAATATAAAATTAAATTATAATAAATAATTAAAAATATTTTATAAATAAATAAATTATTAATTAAAAATTAAAATTGAATTATAATTTAAATAAATCGAGACTATCTTTTTTGGGATTAATTAAATTACTTGTAAGATAAAACATAGAGGTTTTTGAGTGAAAGAAACGTTAATCTTGCACACATGCCTTTTTTTTCCTAATTAAGATAAAAATAATTAAAACAAAACCACATTAACGTGTCGATTGTCAAGCCTCCATTGCATCTACCTTTTTTCTGTCACTTTCCACACTTTTGACAAATTTTTTTTTCTTTTTATAAATTCATTAGTACAGACTAGAGTATTCCAAAACGAAAAATGAATCCACGTGTCAGCACGTGAAAAATGCTTATGCACCAATTAAATCATTTCACTTTTTCTTATTTTGTAATTATATCTATTATACTTGGATTGATGCAAAATTGGTATTACCGTTTTTTAGATTTCTAGAATATCTTTTTCGCTTCGACACGTGTCCATAAAGTAGATGACTCATTGTGTCCTTTCGTGGCGATTCATGCACCCAAGTGCTACACAAGACTATATTCTCTCTCTAACCTAGCTCACTCTCGTTGGATAAGGTCGGCCGCATGATTGAGGCACGTGGCTTTCGTATAGCGGTGATAAACATAAAGTGAGTCCCTTCAGTCCAACAGTAAGACAAGGACGATCGTACTTATCTCTCTGTTACTGTCCTCTATATAAACCCTTCCCATACACGAGTTCCCGAGAAAAAAAAAATAGAGCTCCATCTTCCCTCTATAGCCGAAGAAAACTTTTCTTTCTTTCGCGAATTCTAGTCTGGAAATGGGAGTTCAAGAAATGGACCCACTTAAGCAATTGAGCTTACCACCGGGTTTTCGGTTTTATCCGACAGATGAAGAGCTCCTTGTCCAGTACTTGTGTAGAAAAGTTGCTGGACACAAATTTTCTCTCGAGATCATTGGTGAAATTGATTTGTACAAATATGATCCGTGGCTCTTACCAAGTAATAATATAAAATCAATTCTAAAAGAAGTATTCGTTATTTGATTAATTGAAGCAGTTGATTTAATGGGTTTAATTTCTTTTTACAGGCAAAGCAATTTTTGGTGAGAAAGAATGGTATTTTTTTAGTCCTAGAGATCGAAAATATCCGAACGGGTCAAGACCCAATCGAGTAGCTGGGTCCGGGTATTGGAAGGCTACTGGCACAGATAAAGTTATAACGACTGAAGGTCGTAAAGTTGGTATCAAGAAAGCTTTGGTTTTCTATGTTGGGAAAGCACCAAAAGGGACCAAAACCAATTGGATTATGCACGAGTATCGTTTATTAGATTCTTCTCGCAAAAATGGGAGCTCAAGGGTATTAAATTCAATAAAAATTTAGATTTTTTTTAAAAAAGTTGATAAGTATTGAGTTTAATCATTTTTTTTTTATTGTGGGTGGCAGCTTGATGATTGGGTTTTATGTCGGATTTATAAGAAGAATTCAGGAGCCCAAAAACCCAATTTAAATACAGTTTCAAGCAAAGAACATAGTAACAATGGTTCTTGTTCTTCTTCCTCATCTCATCTCGATGATGTTTTAGACTCCTTGCCAGAAATCGATGACCGGTTCTTTGCCTATCCACAAAAAGCAATGCAATCAGAGGAAAAAATCAATTTTAACAATCTGGGTTCGGGTAATTTTGATTGGGCAAGTCTTGTTGGGTTGAACTCGGCGGCCGAACTCGTTCCTTGCGGTGCTCAGCCTCAAACTCAAGGCATGCTGAATTATGTTAATAACAGTAACGACCTTTATGCGTCTTCACTACCGGCGCAAATTGGACACGTGGATTCCAAGATGGAAGAGGAAGTTCAAAGCGGAGTAAGAACTCGTAACTCGGGGATTTTTCAACAAAACTCGAGCGTTTCGACGCAGAATTTATTCAACTCACTTGACCCTTATGGGTTTCGGTTCTCCACCCAACCGGGTTGTGAATTCGGGTTTAGACAGTGAGATTGAAAATTTTTAATTTTTCTTGTAGAGAAAAAAAGGAGTTCATTTCTGTAAATACTGGAATTCTTTCGGGTCCCAACTCTGTGGGTTTAGATTCCAAAAAGATAAATTAAAGAAAAAGTTGGGTAGCATGTCAATTTTTTTTGGGGGGCTGATTAGGGAAAATTAGATATAAGCTTTCTAATTGTACAATTTAATGTTAAAATTAATTGAATTAAGATTGTGATTTCAGGTTTGGTAAAATTGCTATATATGGAAAATTGGTGATTGATTTGAAATTTGGTTTCAATTTGAATGTTGTGATGCGTTAATTTTGTATTCAACAGGCTATTAGTGACACGGAATGTTGGCCAACGCTGAAAATAAACAATTGTACAGTGAACATTGACTTAAACGGCGAGGATCTTCATCTTCCTTGGCCAATCTTAATTTAAATCATTTTATGGTTTTATTATTGTAAAAAATTTCATAATACAGTTATCAAATGAAAACTTTACATCCTAACAAATATTTAAAAATTTATATTTCAATTGAGGCATAGAAGCATTTTTAAAATTTTTTTAATTAATTGAATAATTTTAAAATATTTTTAAACAGCTTTTGTACACACTTTTAAAAACTCAACAATTTATCTTTTTATTTTTTAAAAATAAGTTTAAAATATAAATTAAAAACTATGTATACGTATCATATGATTTATCCAATGTTAAGATGAATGCTTTTTTTTTTTTAAAAATTAAAAATACTGTAATTTGAAAGGAGTGCTACTATTTAGTCCACCTATAAATTTACTGTCCTGATATTACAAGATTAAAAGTGAAATTGTGAATCTATATCCATTAAAATGTAAAGATAAAACTTATTATGGTAGCTAGAAGAAGAAATATATATTTCTTTTAAATTGTATATTAAAAGTTTAAAGGAATACTGTTTACTCTACTCGAGCTGTTTAGGTCACTCAAATGAAGATTGTAAGAATACTTAGTCTGATTACAATGATAGTTGGATCCCTTATATCAGTTTCACTTGGAATGAAAATGGAAATGAATATGTCTTGTTCTTTTTATATTTCTCATTTTTAGAATCAAACAATGTATATTTTAGTTTTTTTTTTTTTTTAATACAATGATGTAAATAAAATGGAAAGAATATAGGAAACGAACAACAAAAAATAAACCTAGAACTAGATAAGTGTCTCTGAGTCTGGTGATGACATCTCCACTGACCACCATCTTTAGAACTTTGGGTTGATCTTTCTTCTTCAGATGTAGGCTGAGCTGTCTATACGAACTCCAAGACCAAAGGGGAGGGGTGGTATCAAGGTCGTACTTGTCAACCGTTACAAGAGGTGGATGTATAGGCCCAAGTCATCACTCTAGCGAAACAAGAGTAGTCTAGTGACTGGATTAGGATTTTTGTTGAAAGCAAAATGATAAGTTTGTTTGTCTATGAGAGTATTGATTCATGATTCTAGAATTTTGAGGCCTTTATATAAGTTCCCCAAGGCGGTGAGATCCTGCCATAGGGAGCATGAGAATTGGACTTAGACTCAAAATCATGGTCTATGGGCTTAGGCCTTCAACTAAGAGACTTCTAGAGAAAATCTCAGTTCGGAGCTTAGGGTCTACGAGTTGGTCTCCTGGGCTTTCATCGATCTCGATCTAGAGATTATGGAGGGAGGACCTTACTAGTCCTAGGCCTGATCCACGCCTGGTCTGGAGGGGTTGCTTCTATAGGCCTGGGCCGATATTCAAGACTCAGCCTTGGGAGTCATGGGAACTCCATTCTTGGGCCTGGGCCGAGCTCCTCGCCTAGGAGCCTAAAGGAGAGGTTTCACCTTGATGGGTTAGCCATATCTGGGAGTTTTTTGGCAGGCTTGCCTCTACCAGGATTTGGGATTAAAAAAAATCCAATCCTTTTTTTTTTTAAATATAAATATTTTTCTAACCAATCATCTTTGAATCTTTTGTCATTTCTGGCATGAAATTATCCATCTATATCTCTTTTTATTTATTTATTTTCAAAATAAGTGGTTAAACCACAACAATTTAAATTTCTATTTTATTTATTTTGCCATTTGTGGTTTTGTCATCTTGTGGTGCTTTCCGTCACTCTGTAACGTTTTGTTTTTGTATTTGCGATTCACCGGTGGAACATATTTGATCCGACAAAGATAACAAATCAGATCATGGGAGTCAGTATGATGTAGAATTGGAATCATATGTATTCTAGTCACTATAGTATTATCAAATTTCTAGGCATTAAACTAGTTTATTATGCTTTTAACCTAGATGTTGTATTACCCGTTATGATTTTTAGTAGATTTGTATCTGTGCTTCTATCGATGTATTGCTAAATTGAATCAATGAATTTTTTTTATTTAAAAAATACATTAGGTGGGATAAATTGCGATATCTAATGGCAGTTTAATTATCATTTTAATGAGATTAATTTACGTGATCCCATCGGTGAGTTTGCAAAAAAAAATGAAAGTCAGAGAACCAAGTATCTTATGCCCATCACTTTGATGGTTGAGTCGGTAATTGTTTTTATAGTGAAACAATATTTAGGCATGCTTGAGCATCTCTGATTGAGAGATATTTATGGTGGATACTTTGCTGGGGAATTTGGGCCGGTGTCAACAATGCCTCATGCATCCCTTGCCGAGATTCCTTATTGCCTCTCGGCTAGGGATTCAACTACACCGTTTATGCTCTTGCTGACTTGTGCAAATTTTATCTTCTTTTGGGTTTGGAATGATGACCTCTACCTTATATGATATATGTGTTCTTCTTGTGGTCCCCATCTCTGGCCAAATCATTGACCAATACATTCCATTTGATGATTCTGTTAGCAGTGTATGCCCTAGAGCTTACACTCAGCATGCGAATGTAAATAAAAACCTAACTGGCTTTAGTATATATGTTCTTTAAGTGGATACATTCCTAGTATCGAACGTATATATGTCCCTTAAGTATTCTGTAGGGAATCTATTCTCAAAGAGTTTGAGAATATGAGTGACAGATTG
>CAOJBK012644878.1:0-17224 GCA_948294925.1 Codiaeum variegatum | reverse complement strand
GTACTTAGGTGTAAAGCAAAAGATCAGAATCTCTAAAGATGAGTTTAATTGGAAAGATGGGGAGAATCATTGGGAGAATTTTTTGAAATACAAAGAGGTTTTTGGGGATGTAGAGCTTGAAGTGAAGAGTAAGAAATCGAGCGATAGTGATTTGTTTAAGGATTGTGGAGATTTGGGGTTTGAGATTGATAGTGAGGATTTAGAGGAAGAAGAGGAGGAAGATGGAGAAGATGAAGGAGACAATGGTGATGATGATAATACTAACGGTGGTGAAGAAGATGGCGAATTTGTGGGTGAGAAAGCAAATGGAGAAATGGAGATTGCTCGAAAAGGTAAAGTAAAGAAGAGCCTTAAAGAAAAAAGGAAACTGGCTTTGCTCGGAGCACAAGTTGTGGATTTGAGGGACGTGATTTTGAGAAGGGAGGATAAAAGAAGAGAAAGGGAGTTCAATAGAGAAAACCGTATGCTAGAGAACGACGAAAAGAGGAGAGAATTAGACGTCAGTCGACAAACACGACAAAATGAAAAGGAAGAGAGGATGGAAAACTGGGAAATGGAGATGGAAGAGAGGGAATTCATGTGGGCTAAAAGGGAGTTTGAGAAACGAGCAAGAATCGAGAGAGAATTGGAAGAGGAGAGGAAAAGGCGGAGAATAATGGAGGAGAAGCGAGAAGAAGAGGAAATGGAATGGAAGGAGAAAATGGCTGCGATGCAAATTGAGCAGGAGAAAGCAATGATGCAAATACATTTAGATGTATGCCAAAACCAAATGCAGATTCTCGGACTTATGGCTCGGTTAGTTTGCCAGTTTTTCGGGGCAAACGACGGATTAGGCGGCGGGTTGGGGGGTTTGCCCCCTCAAGTTTTACAGAATTTACAGCACCCTGGGGGCTTGGGTGACAATGTGAAACCTGATACCAATTCGCCTTCTGAATTCATGTAAGACTGCAATCGTATCCCTTTATAAATACTAATTAGCTATAAGAGCTGTTGTGTATTTTTGTACTGTGATTGTACTTTGCAAATAATAAAATTATTGATTCTGTTCCAGCCGAAACGATTGTAATATTTTCCGATTCGGTTAAAATTCCGCCATTGAGCGATTTCATATGTAAAATTTATTATGAAAAAAAAAATTCAAAATTTTAAATCATATTCTTATTTTTCAACTTTAAATATCAATTTAAAAGTAATTTTATTATAATATATTATTAATTTATATTTTAAATTTTATAATATTTATTTGTTGATTTAAATTTAAATATAAATATTAATTAATTTGATAAATAAATAAAAATTTCCTGACAAAATCTAATGAAAAATAATATTACAAGAAGATAAAATCCTGTGTAAACAAAAAAAAAATTTCCCCTAAAAGAAAAAGAATATATCGAATAAGAACTAAACTCTAAAAAGAAAAAAAAATGAAATTATAAATCTGTAGTCCAAAGAAACTGTTAATACCTACAAAAAAATGGCACAAATTTTTTCTACATCATCCTGAATTTAGAAGTAATGAGGCTTTTACCCCATAGTAGAAAAGATCATTGGCCATCGATCTATCAAACTATTTTAACTGCAAAGGCAGTTTCAGCTACCAGATATACACATTCATTAGTTGGCTGCAAGTTTCTAATTCGAAGTTATTCCTCGGCTGGAATCATATTCAGATCGGGTAGCAGGAACGAATATGATCTATCGTTATCAGAAACCGTCTCTTCTGTTTCACAAGAATCTGACCTTGTATTATTATTATTATTATCATCATCATCCATTGGCAACTTCGAACTAATTCGATTCGATGATGATGTAGGTTCTCTCCGGTGGCTCAAGCAGGAACTCGCTTTTTCTGTTTCCCGACATGCTGAACTCGAGTTCTTTACGCATTGAATATCCAAATCAATCTGTAATGTAGAATAATCTTATTAGTTTTGGTCCAAAGTTATAATAAAAAAAAAAAAGAAAGAAACTTGTTGAACAAAGTAACAAAAAGATAAACCTTTATTCTCTTCAAGTTTTCGTTTCTTGCTCTATGTTCGCTAAATGTAGCATTTAAATTCGCCAATTCCTGTTAAATGAACCAGAAAAGATTTAATTTTGAAGTAGGAAATTACAAATAGGAGTAAATTCTATCTAATTGACAAAATTACCCTTATATTAGTGTATTCATATCTCTTTATATAATACATTAATACGAGGATAATTTTGTCAATTACATAAATTTGCTGTGGCCGTAGCAAATTCTTGCTCTAAAAATAGGACCAGCCATTACAAATTTAGCAGTCAAACCTTTTTGAGGTGCATTTTTTCTTCTAGCAAAACACTCTCTTCTTCTTTAAGTTCAGCAAATGTCTGTAAAAATGTGAATTGATTCAACAGCTTATAACAATTTGGCAAGTAATCAAAGTTAAACCAACAAGAATTGCACAATAAGTGCACGCGCGATACGACGATAGACCCAGATTCGAATCCCTTTTTTTAATTATTAAAAAAAAAACACAAAATTAAATAAATTTACCTTCTTTTTTCTTGATCTCTTGTTGGTATTGGTGGTGCTACCACTCGCTACATTACCAGTAATCTGTAAACACATAGCAAAAAATTAATAACATTTTGTAACTAATTATATGCAAAAAAAACCAAAAAAGGACACAGGTGGCACTATTTGTACTAATTGAATTGGCCTAATTAATAATAACAAAACTATAGTTTAAAACTGCTAGCAAAGTTTCAGGATCTTCTTTGGAATTTCAGTTTTGAGAATCACAAGCATTTATAGTACTACTCCATTTTGAAATAAGTGGTCATTACGCTTATTAAACTTTGACATTCAATTATTTTTAAAATATATAAATAAAAAATTATTAAAAAAATAATATTATGAAAGTACTATTAGATACGAACGTATTGATATATTTTTTATATTATAATCTTAAATTTTTTTTATAAATTCAGTTTTGATACTTAGTAAAAAAAAAAAGAACTTATATTGAAATATTTTTTTTTTTAGAAAAATATTTCTCACGTGACTTAATCACATGACTAACCTGACATGGCCGGCAAATATTGGGCTACTAGGGCTAGCTAGCCAAGCCAGCCTCTTTGCCCATGTTTCATACACTACCATGTACACACAAGTTTAATCACATCAAAATCAAAATCTTATGATCAGACCATTAATAGTTGACGGCGTGATGTGAGTGATCACACTGAATAATTACCCCTATCTACCAAAAGCTATAAAGTACATATGATAATGATAGATGCATCTGCACCTGCACCACACACTATAATTTCTTGAACCACAATTTATACTAATTCTAACAAATTTAAGAAAAGGCAATTCTCCTCTCAAGTCCACTCACAATCCCAACAACACTACACCAAACCCAAACTTCCCCCCACATATATATATATATATATATATATATATATATATATATTAAATTTTTACTATTTTCAATGTAGAATTTACTACAAAAAAAAAATATTGCTCCAATTTTAATAAATTCTGCTTAAAAATAATGTAACCACCTATAAACATTAGATGAAGGGGAATGCTGGTTGGCTCCGAACTATAGTAATATGAATCAATATTATAAAAAATCAATACTTTCTCCGTTCTCAAATAAGTGGTCGTTTTATTTTTCGTATCTAAGTATCAAAAACGAATTTATAAAAAAAAAAATATTTAAAATTATAATATAAAAAATATAACAATATATTTGTCTCGAATAATACTTTTATAAGACTTTTTTTTATAATTTTTTATTTATATATTTTAAATTTATTGAGAAAATAATTTTTAATAATAAAAATACACATAATAATGAAATTAAAAATTATTGAGTGTACAAGCTCATATATTTCACACAACAATTTCATCCATTCCCATTGCCTCTTAAAAGGGGCCCAACACACCAATTGGGAATGGGCTCCACCTAACTATACGGTGTGCTTTTTCCTATATGACCAAAATACTCTCATATCAAATACATAAAGCAACATAAAAATTTGACTCTAAGCCAAGGGCATTTTAGTCATTAAAAAATTAAAGATCATGTTTCTGTGTGGGAAGCTTCGTGTTTAGACCGTAGGCGGTGCAGCTGGGTTTATTTATCCTACAATCTGACAAAACTGTCCTCTCTGGTATGCGTACAGTTAGTAGAATCTAGTTAAGACTTGCAAGGGTAATTTGGTCATTTTAATGAAATAGAACAAGAATGACAGATGACCCCAAAATTGAGGCGAGAAGAAAACGTGAGCCATTTCCAAACCTTTGCTGAGAATGCTGACCTCGTGTTGAAAGTAAAAAGTGAAAAAGGGCATTTAGGTCAGTAAAAAAATTACTGTACTCACCGGCGGCGATCGGAGAGATCAGCCTTGAACTACGGAGGTGAATGAAAGGTAAAATATAAGAAAATGACAGATTTGTCCTTGTCCAGTTGATGACGATAGTTAGTTAAACTCGATAAATGATGAAGGACAAATCGGTCAAGCCACCGAAAAAATAAAGAATGTGCCGGAAAAGACGTAAAATCTCATCGGAGATAATTACAGAATAAAATAAAAGATAAAAAAAAATCTTGGATCTGACGCCGGTGAGAGACCGACTAACAGAAGGAGTATTACTTACTTCAGATGGAGAACCAGCGCCGCCACCAACACCGCCGCTACCACCGCTCCATGAAAGTGGTGTAGTAGGACTACATCTAGTAGAAGAATCGCCTTCTTTTCTAATCTCACATCGAGTCACCGTTGATGATTTTGACCTAGGTAAACGTAATCCCCATCTTGTCGGAATAACTTCGTGTGGTGGCTTCGCCGCCGTTTGTTTTAGCCTTATAAGTAGCTCCACCACCACTCTGTCATCTGTCATCGCCTCCTTAACCCACTCGTCTTCTGTCGCCGTCGCCGTCGCCGTCACCATCATCATCTACCAGTTCTTGAAAAAAGGTAGAAAATAGAGAGAGAAATGAAGATAATTTTCTTTTTTAGAGAAAATTGAATGATATAAAATGAGAAAATGATGGGAGATTACATATATATATATAGATATATACATATCTGGTGTAGTGGTGGACTAGATTCCAGTTTTTTCAGTTTTCTTTTTTTTTTTTATAAAATATATTCTTTTATTTTGAATATTTTGTAATTTTAAATAATAATAATAATAATAATAATAATAATAATAATGTTAGAAAAATTGCAAATAGGTGTTTAGGGTTGGAAAATGGATGTGAGTTTCTGACCTTTTTCCTCTCTCTTTTTAATCTTTTATATATAATGTGGGATCATTTTTTGATATGTGGCATGATAAATTTCAATTTTCTTTTTCTCACTTTTATTTTTATTTTTTTAAAATTATTTATATATAAATACATTAAATCAACAAAAATATTAAAATGGAATAATATAAAAGTAAAATGAATAAAACCCTCAATTCATGCTGGAATCAAATTACATAAACTTTAAATAAATTTAATTCAATTTGAGTTTATTTGATTTCTAAATCGAGCTAAAAATGCTGGATTCACGTACGTATTTAAATGTAATAAAATTGGATATTTTCGTTTGTTTTATCCTAATTCGTCTAAATTTACATATAAATCGATTCATATTTGGTTAATTTTTATTATGTTACTATGAAATGTCAAATTTTATTATATAAAATTTAATTAATAATTATATATATATATACTAAAAAAAATACTTTTACATTATTATTGATGTCTAAAAATCTTATGAGAAAGCTTGTTAAGAGTACATGGTGATATTTTAAGATAAATGATAGTATTTGATACAATGACTCCAAGTGACCATAAGGTCGTTCGGATAGACAAACATGTGACATGCTCATTTTGTGAGAGCAAAACTCTCCCATACAACATAGCTCATCCATAGGGGCGAGCTACCATGATGACATTATGAGTCATCCTAGCTCGCCTAGGGATGACTCACAACTGCCCATGCTCATTCTAGTTGAGTTATGGTATAATCTAACGATATTCATATTTTGAGATTTCAGGAACCATGATTGCTACTATCACACGATCATGACGAAGTGGAGAAATAATCCCTTCCAAACAAGATTGTATAAAGTATAAGCTAAACTGAGATAAATGTTAATGTTTGATATCTTCTACTTTTGTTGATTATACCTCAAAATCTTAACTGACTCATCTAATCATTATTTTGCAAGTGCACCTGTGGTGAAGTCTAGTATGACGTCGTTCCAGTCACTTCATAACTAAAGCATCAATAAATATTTTGATGATTAAGTAAGTAGAAAGTATAGATAATAATAGAAAAGTATAGTAGAAAGTTGATTATGATTAAGCTTTTCTCTAATGACGAAAAATATAGTCATCCATAGGGGCGAGCTACCATGGCAACTTTAAGGGCAAGTCATCCCAGCATGCCTAGGGATGACTTACAGCTGCCCAAGCTCATTCCAGTTGAGTCATGGTGTAATCTCACATCTCCATATTCCATGATTCCAGGAACCACGATTGTCACTATCCCACGATCATGAGAAGTGGAGAAATAACCTCATTCAAACAAAATTATATAAAATAAAAGGTAAATAAAGGTAAATGTTAACGTCTGATATCTTCTATTTCTTTTATTAATTATACCTCAAAACCTTAACTGAATCCTCTAACCATTATTTTGCAAGTGCATATGTGATCAAGTATGGTGTGATGTCATTCTAGTCACATCAGGAACTAAAGCATTAGTAAATATTTTGATGATTAAATCAATATAAAGTATAGAGAATAGTAGAAAAATATAGTAAAAAAGTTGAAAATGGTTAACCATTTCTTTGATAATGAACAAAATATTTATAGGAAAGAATTTCAACGATTACTTTCCTGAATTGTAGGAAGGTGAAGATAATGTCGTAATTATCAGAACATATTTTTGATAATAGCGTG
This sequence comes from Codiaeum variegatum, assembly GCA_948294925.1. Classification (NCBI taxonomy): domain Eukaryota; kingdom Viridiplantae; phylum Streptophyta; class Magnoliopsida; order Malpighiales; family Euphorbiaceae; genus Codiaeum; species Codiaeum variegatum. The sequence continues at coordinate 10,286 of CAOJBK012644878.1, read as the reverse complement.
ATTTAAAGTGTAGAATCCATAATATGTAATGATAACAGTCAATAAATAACAGGTGGTCAAAGGCTTAGTTAATATTTTCAAACGACGATTTGCAAATTGTCATATTTAAAATAGGGTTGATCTTTGGACCTAGCAATTGAAATTGCATGCTGTTAACTCTTTTATAAATCAATTTTTTTTTATAATTTTTATTGATATATTTTAAAAATAATTGACAGTCAAATCTTAATATCGAAGAACTACCGGGATAACTATTTCATAATAAATTCCTAATGAAAAAATGTATTTTAGTAAAATATATAAAAATTTTTTTGCCAAGTAGTAATTGTATAAAAAAAAAGGATAAATTAATAAATTTTAAAATGTTACTCTCCCTGTTTCTAAATAAGTGTCGTTTTAACCTCTGACATACAGTTAAAGAAAATCATTATATTGTCATAATTTGAAGGTGAAATAACTAAAATATCTTCTATTGATTTTGATGCAAATAAATAAAAGAAATTAATGCAATGTTTAATAGAAAATAATAAATGGATAAAATTAAAAAAATATAAAATAACAAATATTTTAAAATAAATTCAACTATTTAAAATGACACTTATTTAATAGATTAATTAATTCATTATCAAATAAATAACTGTTTTATTTTTTATATTAATATTTTAAAAATTAATTTATTAAAAAAATATTTTAAATCATAATATAAAATATATATCAATATATTTTTTTTAAAAAAATATTTTATAATATTATTTTATAATAATTTTTTATTTATTTATTTTAAAAATAATTAAATATCAATATTTATTATTAATAAATATAATTATCATTTATTTTCAAATGCAATACTTATATTTTAGCATGTAGGGCTGTGTAAACCAATTACCGAACACCGATCCAGTAGCGGCAATCTTTAATGTCTGCCTTAATGGGCAAAAGTACATCACCATAAGATTCTATTTTTATTATTATAGACAGTTTTCTTCCCTACAATTTTTTCTTTTCTCCATTTAAATTTTGCCACATCATCTTTTTTCTGTTTATTTCACACACTCTTGAAAGTCAAAGAATCCTCTTTCTTTTCCTTTTTTCTGCTCTTACTTGAGAAAAAAAAATTCAAACTATACCTACTCAATTTGACCTCAACTTTTTAGGAAATGGAGGTAATTAATTTGCAAAGCAACTTTAAAAAAAAATTGAAAATAAAAATTTTGCTCCCTTCATTTCAAATCAAAGGGAAAAAAAACTTTTTTTTTTCCACAAAGATATAATTAATAGTAAGAAACATAAAGCATACTTATTAGTTGGAATAATTGGTATTTTTCTTGTAATTAGTTGAAAAAAAATTCTAAGTATGGGAGGAAAAAGGGTGGGGGATTGAAATCTTTCAAGTTCATCTCAGCATGGCTTACTCATATTGATTTTCGAAGATTTGTTAGTGGAGCTTGGAATGATGATCTTTCTTTCCATGAACGTGCTTGTGAATTTGCCAAGAAGGTTCAAGAGTGGAATTATAATGTGTTTAAAAAGAAAAATGAGATTCTTGCAAGACTTGCTAGCATTCAGAAAGCATTAGAAAGTCATGAATTACAAATTGTGATGATCATTTGAAGCCAATTCGATGAGTTATTTTTTACGCAATTGAAAATAAATATAACTTTTATAAATATTATGATAAAGCTTGTGTATTTAATATGTATAAACACATTCTCCATGTGTTTAGAATAATGAATGAGTTGTCAGAAATTTATATTAAGGATAAATGGATTAAACAAGAAAGAAAGAAGTAGATTTTTAGAATTCAACTTATAAAAAAAAATTCAAATTCTGATTCCAAAACTAATAGTATTATTATTCTGAAAAAAATTTTAGTAATTTTTTTTTGTCAAATAAAATTTTAATAATATCACTAAGCAAAAAATGAATAAATGATATGATAAATAAGATGATTAACTATATATGTTGTCAGCTAGAGAGGGTAAAGGTCAAATAAAAAGAATATTTTTACAAATTGAGTCTTTTTCTTTCCCTATGCGCACAATTTTTTACCACTGAAAAAGAAATAATATTCTTTTTTATATTAATATAGATATGAGTTCACATGATTACCTGTATATATACTATATAATAAGTATATTATTATTTCTCTATGCGCACCTTTTTCTACCATTGGAAAAGAAATAATATTATTTTTCATATTAATATAGATATTGAGTTCACATGATTGCCTGTATATATACTATATAATAAGTATATTAAAATGCATTATTTTGTCTATACTTGTTACATAGTATTTCTAGTGCTATTACTTTAAGGTAATGTTTAGATACAGTTTGCCGTTAATAATTTTAATATGTTTATATTTATATTAAGTTTTAATAAACACACTTTGGGAAATATTATAAAAAAAGAATTCTAAATTACTGATACAAAAACAAAAAAACTTTAGTAGAATTAAAAAGTTTAAAAGTATGAAATATTAGATTTGCAAATCAACAATTATTTTTACAAAATAAAAATTCATATAATCAGGTTATTGGTAAAAAAAAATTATGTAAGTTTAAAAAAAAAATTATTTAAACATTAAAATAATAAATTTTGAGGTAATATTTATTCAAATTCAATGTCTTCTAACATTACCAAATTGGCAACATTCTAATGGGGAAATGACAAAAGGCTGAGTGTGATTGTGGCTGTTTTGAAATCAAAGGTTAATGAAAATAATTTTGTCAATAAAAAATTAAATTTAAAGTTTGTGAAAATTACAAAATTACCATAAATGAAATCCATACATCCCATTTTTTTTTCTATTAATTAATTTCAACCCTTAGATTATATTAAATGAATTACTAGATTTAAGTTGGAAGTTATCATTTCTAAGTTGAACCTAATCCCATATATATATAAATATATATATATATATATAGATATGAGAATCATAGTCTAAAATTAGAGCCCAATCAGAGACATTTAAAGGCCCGTTTTAATTATGGAACTTAATTAATAACAAGTCCAATATTTCAACTTAATAAGTTAAGAATATTGTAAAAAAATATATTTAAAAAAAAAATCTAAGAGCTTTATAAACAATACTTTTTGATATTGTTTTACAAAAAAAAAATGATTTTTCTATATTCTCGTGCATTTTAGTTTAACTATATAATCATATAAAATAAAAAAATATATATGTATCGTGCAATTTTCTCTATGTTGATATAAAATAATATTTTTTTATTATCAGAGTGTAACGATTATATATTCTATTTAATAATTATCAAACTCTTTATTATTCAGTTCAATAGACTTATGAGTATGTTAAAAACTAGTTGAATTTAATCAATTCGATTAAACCTATTTGGTACCCTTTTTTATTTGTTGCTTTCTGTTTTTTTAAAAAATAAAGATAATATTTTAAAATTTTAATTTTTTTTTTAATTTTTTAAACTTATTTTACTTCCAATATCCCATTTTATTTGCAAGAATTTTGACTTTTAAGGTCAAGATTCATTAATTTTGACCAATAATAAAATAAAAATATATTAAATTATATTATAAAATTTTTATTGTTAGACTAATTTTGAAAAATATTTTTATAAAATTATAATTTCATAATTTTTATTTTTAAATAGTAATAGAAAAAAGTGATCAAAATTCATTTAAAAAGAATGTAAAAAGTCAAATATTGCAAATACAATGCACAGAAGAAATAATATATATATATATATATATATATATAATATTTTTATAATTTTCTTTTTAAATTTTCAAAATAAAAAACTACATTGATTCAGAATTGGATGAATAAAAAAGAACTGAAACTGTTGAACCAAATTAAATCAGATTGAATACATTTTGAAAAAAATCATAAAAGATTTTAATTTTTTTTTTTACATTTTAAAAAATCTAAACTTTCACCTAATTACATTATATTTTAAGATTTAATATAAAATAAAATATTTATTAAAGATAGCTCTCAAGAGCGTGATTATAAATAATTAATGTTTATCTTTGCATGTTTCAGATTCGATTTTCGGGAGAATAAGAAGTAAATATTTTTTTCATTGGTCTCAGTCTTAAAACACTATGATCAATAATACAATTTTTTTTTTTAATTATTGAATAAGAATTTTGGTAAAAATTTGTGTAAATACATTACTTCTTGTTTGTTCTTTGTCAGCTGTAAAAATTATTATGTGGCGGACACACCAGAGCCCGGCGGCGAATTAGGCCTCCTATACCTCTGTGTTTCTGCAGCTCTGCTCATAGTTAAGTGCAAGTGTAATGGTTGGTTCAAGATTTTAAATCTCATTGTTGTTGGTATTGACAATAGTATAATGGAATCAGTCTGAATCGGAATGAATCGTCTGCAACTGTTAATTTTTAAATATGATTAATAAATGGTTTATAACATATCAGATATTTCAAAAATTCAGACAAAACAGACTATACGTAATGTATCAAACGATATTTAAAATCTTTTTTTTAGTACAATGGTGGGTAAGTATATTTATTTCAATTTTTTAGCATGCGTATAATGATTGTGAATTAGGTGTGACATTTTTTTTTGGTTTTTGCTTTAATCACTATCGATGGATTGGGCTTTGGTCATCAATAAATCTTTTCTTGGGTTGGGCTTTAGTGAGTTCGGGGCTGGATTTAATTGGGCTTGATTTGGTCAAGCTTAGACGTGAGTCCAACCCAGACTAATTATACAAGCTTTAAGATGTTGATTAAATTCAATTTACATATAAACTGTTTGACTGATCGGACGCTGAAGAATGACTTTTATGTTGTATTTCAAATCACAATTTTATCTTAGAATAAATCCGTTAATTTCTCGATGAACGACTAATTTTGACATCATAAATCATATATTAAAAAAATGAAAAAGATAAAACAAACTCTCATGTTATGAGAAAACAAACAAAGAGAATAATTTTATTAAATTTTTTTTTAAATAATTAAATAATATAATAAATCTAAAAATATTAAAGCTTGCTATCGACAAAATCTCCATTAAAATAAAAGGAAAACTTATTGAAAAGCCTTCAACTTTTATCAGTGATGGGACACCATGATTAAGCAACTGTTAAGCTTTTAATTTTAGAAAAAAAAATTAAGCAACTTCTTTCCTCTGTCATTGGTGCATAAAAAGTAAATTAAACAAATTTCTCAATGCAAGCTGGCAATACAAAGACATTTTAATAATTTAGATATTGAAACCAAATCTAATTAAATAGCTTAGTTTTATTCTAACTTTTCTTCTAAACTATAGCATCATAAACAGCTTCTGTCTCATCATTATTCCTTCCCTTGAGAGAAAAATTTTCAAAGACAAGTCCTGGATTAGCAAAATACTATGCAACACGGACACACGGAAAAGGAATACGGGACACGTGAGGTTCTGAGTGTCAGAGAATCGAACACTAAGTGAACGAAGTGTCAATGCTTCGTAGGCAAAATAAAAAGCTAAGTCACCTAACATGAGATCATTAGCCTTGACTTTCATATACAAAATGCAGCAAAACAAAGGAAATTTCAATCCCATTTTAAAAGAATTCAAGTCCATTACTTGCGCAAGTCATTAACTTGCATTTCTAATCTCATGTAATCACAATCAGCAAGCCCATTGACTATACGAAAGCAATAAGCAGGCAGGTTATGAACAAAAGTTTGAAGGGAACTCAGCCTATTGAAAACTAGGTGCTTATGAAACAGCTTGTTAATAGGCAAATTGCAGAATTTCCATGTATTTGAGGACAAGTTCAAAGAGTTATCTTGTTTTGACCTCTCAAAAAGGAACCAAGCCAAACAATCAAACAGGTCTAATCAAATGCATTTGTTCTCTAAACTTGGTCAAGAGAACAAACCCATTTTCTAGAAGCACTTAAACATCAACTCAACAAAATCTTAAACCCCAAATTAATTAGAGTTGACAATATGCATTTGCTTTTTCCACTCGGAGCGATCGTGATAGCAAAATACACAAAACTAAACCAACCTAATTTAAACCTACCATAGAATAACATAATTCACCGCAAACCCAAGAAACTAATTCTTACCTTGCCCAAGATTTGCAGTGCAGATGGACATGAAATTAGCCGAATCGTAACTCCGAACTTAAACTTCTGACCTGTTTGGAAACAAAAGCTATATTCATTTGCAGCAAATTCATGTCCCCTGAAACAATCAATTAAAGGGTTTTTCACAACACAAAAGATTAAACATTAGAAAATTGAAACAGCAAATTCATGTGCCCTCATTAATCAATTAAGGACTTTTCCCCAAATTCCATTAAGCAATTACAATCAAAACCAAGCTTTTAAAATGGGGCAGTGACAAAGAACTGAGCACATAGCACATGAATATGGCTCTAAATAAACATAAAGCATAAATCATCAAACAACAATACAATCAAAATCAAAATCAAAATCAAGCCTTCAAATTGAGGCTTTAACCAAAATAAAGCATAAATCTTTAGGCAACAAAACAAAATAAAAACATAAAAAAGATAAACCAGGGCTCAAAAAGTGAAATTAAAAAGACAGATTTCATTAATCAACAGCTCTGCAGCTGTATACAGATAAAAAGACCAGACATAAACTAATAACAATCATATAAAAACACTTTTGACCTAAAAATTATATAAACCCCATCAGAATTTTTTCCTAAAAACACAAACTTTAATCAAATTCTAAGCTAACTTATAGAAATTAAAAAGCTGATAAATACAGATTCATTATCTTTCCTAGTGAAAAGCTATACATTAACAGCACTAAATTAAAAAGTATCGCAATTGTGCTTCATCACACAGTCGCCTAGCCGAGTTAATCAGCTCAATTTTCCCCTTGAAAAAATAAGAGAAAATCAGCTGAAAAAACACAGAAACACAAAAGAAAACTTAATTCACCAGCAGCCATGGCCAAATTAATATTAAAATAAACCTAAAATCCTTCTCAAACCACTCGTAGCATCAGTATTATTAGTGTTATTGACACTGGTAACAGCTTTTTTAATGAAAAAAGTCGGTAAAGGAAGAGAACTTGGAGGCGGCGAAGTGAAAAAAGCTGAACCAGCATAAAAGCCATGAACTTTATCATTAGACTCAGCGAGTCGAATCTGAGTTGAAACGAGTTGTTGATCCGGGCCAAGCCGATGGGTTGAACCTAGATCCACATCTTTAACCTGTTTATCAACCAATTGTTCACCGCGTTTGAGGATTTTGACTTGACCCATAACGAGATTTTTTGTTGGAGACTGAGAGGAAACCACGACGGCGCTTGATGGTGGAGATGTGTTAGGGCTTCGTTTGCTACGACTAGGTTGAGCCCGATTTGGTCGATTTGACTTTGGGTTTCGCGGAGGAGGAGGTTGTTTTACCTTACGCGGCGTAGAAATTAAAGCTTGCCGTGAAATTATAGGGTTTTTAAGGTAATCTTTTGGATTAAGAACAGCGACACCCATTATTGTGAGGAAATTTTGAGATTTTTAGGTCAAAAGAGGATTGAATTTCGGGGAAAAGGGAGAAATTTTAGAGAGAGCGAGTATATATAATTGAAGAGAGAGAAAGGAAGAATAATGAAATTTTTGGGTTTGAGCTGTGTGGAGCGTAAAGGCTTTTTATAGGGAAAGGGAAAGGGGGATTAGGTACGTGTAAATGAGGCGGTTGGTAGTTTTAAATCAAAGCCCACTTGCAGAAAAGGTTCGTGATGAACAAGGCGTTGTAATTTTTTTATAATTAAATAAATTTATAAATTTAAAAAAATATTATAGATCAATTGAAAAATAAAATATAAAAGAATATTCATATAAAATATTTTTAGTTTTATATTATCCATATTAAAAATGATTCTACATAAAAAAATACACATTCAAAATAAAATTATAATATTTATATTTTAATTTATATAATTCTGATATCAATATATAAATTACTGATGATTAATCTTTTTAAAATATGTATAAATAATTAATATTTAATAATAATAATTTTATAGTTAATTTTTTCTTTTCTTATATCAAATTATCATGTAATCACATAAAAATATATTTATATAATTTATGATTATGAGTTTGTTGAATTTTTTACGTAATTAATAAAGCTAAAAAGAAAGTAAAGATTAGATATTTTTATGAAAAAGCATACATTTTATAGGATATGTTTGATAATATTTTTAAAACAACATATTTGATTGGATATATAAAATGAATTTTAGCATTATATTATGTATGAGGTTCAATTCAAATGATAATTATATTACTCATAAAAGTGAAAGATTTTGAATTTTTTTTTATTCAAAAAGATTTTGAATTCAATTTTTCTTCTCACAATGATTTTGCTTTATGATATGTAAAGTATTAAAAAAATGATCATGGTATGTTTCAAAAGAAAATTACCACTATGTTTTGCTATTTAAAATATTTTTTTTTCTATCAAAACAATATTTATTTTCAAATATATTTTTAATATAATTTATTATCATTTTAAATTATTATTTTTAATTTTTTCACTATTAAAAATTCTATAAAGTGATTTCATTTTCCTTTATTATATAAAATTTTCTATAAACTAATTTCATACATTTAATGATAAAATTTTTTTAATTTATGTATTGAAATTTAGAAGGATAAATGTTCAATTTGTTAAATATTTTTTTTTTAAATGTCTAATTAAAGATAATATTAATTTTTGATTTAATTTACTCTTCTAAATTATAATTTTAAATTAAATTACTCTAATAATATTAAATTTAATAAAATATTTAACTTGAATAATAATTAAAATTTTATTTAATTTGATATAATTAAAATAATTTTATTTAAAATTATAAATTAAAATATTAAATTGAACTAAAAATTAATTTTATTTTTTATTAAATATTTTTAAAAAATTTAAAGATAAATTGAATTTTTATCCAATTTAGAATAGGAAAAATTTTAAAATATAGAACAATAATTAAAGAAATCCATATTAAATTGGGATTAGGGCGCGTGCGAACTTTAGCAAAGAGACCCCACCAATTCCTCCACTGGGCAGGTCTGACGTGGGTACGATGTTACCGGTTGGATAATTATCTGGGACCTTAATTATAAGCCTTCACTTTAACTTTAATTACAAAAATGCCATTACTTTGGTTTTTCTGTTCATATTCTGGTTTGAATCAAGTTTTTTTGACAATTGTAATATTTTTAACTAAATCATATTTGTTATTATAAAAAAAAAAATTAAATTCTACTTCATAACAAAAAATTCCAATAACATCCTATTTGTTATTTTTTTAGTTTAAATGTTACAATTTATTTGATTATTATTTTATTTAAATAGAAAGAATTTCTTAAAAAATATAAAATAGTAAAATATAATTTAATAAATTTATATTTAAAATGATACTACCCTGATTGTACCTGGTTCGGTCCCAGGAAGTCCAGACGAAATTGCGCCAAATCCGTAAAGTCTCAGTCCTGATCGAACTCATAATAAAGCCGAGGACACCCTTCGGGTTCGCTAGTAACCTTCGGGATTCGGCTTGATACAGCCAACAGGTGTCATAAGTCGCATGGCGCAGTACACTGGCGAATATGCTAAGGCCAACACGTGTCTCTTTCTACAGGGCTTTTTCGTCCTATAAATACATGAGTCCACAACTAAAGTAAGGTATGAAAAACTTACTCTAAAAGCTTTACAATAACATACTGTTCCATCTGTGAGTTACCCATTTACTGACTTGAGCGTCGGAGGGTTAACGCCGGACAACACGTCCGACACCCCTGACCATCTGATTCTTCTGTGCAGGTCTAGTCCCAGTTCAACTAGAACAGTCACATCACAGCGTGTCCAAATCTAGCACGCATCAATTGGCGCCGTCTGTGGGAAACGTCGTAACGTTTTCCCTTTTAAAACATCCAAAAAAACCTGTCACAGATCCACAATCCACAATGGAACAAACCCCACCCCGCGAAGATGATCGCATGGTAGAGGATAGCCCTCCTCGCGACACAAACCAAGCAGTAAACATACCTCAAACGCAACCTGATCAAAATGCAACTCTAGCTAACATAGCTGTCTCCTTACAGAGTTTGCAGCGCTTCATTAGCCAACCCCTAGCTCCTAGCCCGTCTACTTTGGTTACACAACCTCCGATGCCGGCAACAACAGATCTAGTAGCAGCCTTACAAAGCCTAGCTAATAACTTGGCCCCTCTAGTCGTACCTCTTCAAACGACACAAAGGCCGAGTCCACCAAACGGGATAAACAACAACCCACCGGTAGATGAGGTGGCAAACGC
>CAOJBK012644705.1:0-11078 GCA_948294925.1 Codiaeum variegatum | reverse complement strand
AAAAATAGGCTTTCACAAGTTGGCACGAGCGGCTCCCACGGCCTATTCCAACACTCGTGTGGCTGGACTATAAGGGATTGAAAGGAAGAAGGCTCCCACGGTCTGTGCCACGGCCGTGGCACTGACTGTGGGAAGCTACTTCCTTCTCCTGTTTGTCTTGCAACGGTCTGCCTGCTAGCTGCCACTGGCCATGGCAGCCAATGCCCATAGATTGGTGAGAGGCAGTAGCTTCCCACGGTTCCTTCCATGGGTCGTGGCAGCGCCCGTGGTAGGCTATTTCCTCTCTAGGTCTGTTCTACCTCCCACGGACAGGTGTTTCCCTTGGTACAGGCCGTGCCAACGGCCGTGGGAGATGTTGTCCACTATTTTCGCTCTATTTTCATGCATTTCTTCGTCTTTCAAGCCCGTACTTCAAAATAATTCTTCCTAACGTTGGATTCTAATTTATTTCTTGAAAATAACTGAAAACACTTAGAACAAACATATCAAACTCAATTTAAAGCACAAAATCGTTAAGAAAATGGGGTACAATAATGCATAATTTGTCAATTATTACTTAGGCAGGCCTCTTCAACTGGCACTTAGGTGGGCCTTACTCTTTGGCAATGTATATCTTTTGGAGTTGGAGAAATTTGGAGCATACTCATTTTGCAGAAATTTGAATATCTTTGTTGATTCTGAAAAAAGATCTTTATTACAAAGTTTGTCAATAGTCATATAAGGTCTCTTTGAAAAAAGAAAATAAAATGTTTAAATAAACAAATAAAATAAATTTACTTAATATAAACTATTGATAAAAGATTTGGAGGTTATATGAATGCCAAGTCCTTGGGAGAGCTTTGATCGTATGTCTTTCAACTTATATGCACCCATTCCAATTACCCCGACGATCCTGTAAGGTCCTTCCAAGTTCCTCTTTGGCTTTCCCACTCCTGCATTCCCTTTAGTGATCTCTACTTCTTATTACGAGATCACCTTCTCTCAAAAATCTCTTTTTTGACATTCCTATCATAATATCTTACAACATTTTGTTTGTATGCTGCTATTCGCTCATCACCTCGATTTCTTCTTTCTTATAGCAAATCCAAATTAAGATAATGTTCGAGACCTTGATCTGTCTCAACAGCTTGCTCCACCCTATAACTAAGAAGTCCAATCTCTATTGGTACCACTGTGTTTTGTACATAATTTTATATGTTTTTCCCTAATATTTGAGTTTATTTTTATTCAAAAATTATGTTTAATTTATTTGTTAAGTGGTTTTTAGAGAAAATTAAGAATTTATACAAAAATGGAGTTATTGGATCAAAAGAAGGAGTTCCGGAGCAAGCAAGATTGAAGAATGTTGAAAAAGTCAATCGTTCGGGGCAAATGCAATTCGTACGAGCCATGCCAAAGGCCATGAAAATCTCTAGAACAATTTCTTCATTCACACGAGGTAAAAGGCATTCACATGGCCCATGCATAAGGCCGTGCCGACACAATTCTCTTGTAATATAAAAGCCCAATTTTCAGATTGTTTTGGGGATTCTCAGCCATATTTTTCAGAGGTTTTAGAGATAGAACCTCTGGTTTTTAGGGTTTAAAGTCAACTTCTTATTAGATTTCATAATACTTTCATAGATTTAGTTGATTTTCATTAAGATTTGGCTTATAATCAATATTGGAGTTGAAATTCTTTAAGGGTATTGAGAATTTCTACAAATTCTCTTGAGGTTTATTTTCTTAACTCTTTTATTTGAATATTCTTTGGGTAATTGATGTGTTAAGAGATTAAACATGATTTCCCTTGGATTCATAATTAATTTATTAAGCTTTAAACCAATCATGAGCTAAATTCTTCATTGTCTAGAGATTAAGCATGAAGTAGTCTTGATATGAATAATAGTAATTGGATTCTTTGATTTATGTTTAACTTGATTGAGTTGGATTAAAGTTAATAAACAATTGCTTGATTACCAATTAGTTTAATTTAGAGTTTAGGTGATGGAGCGAGAGTGGAAATCTAAATCGGAACTATTCAATTGAGATTTTAAAACAAATTAGAAATATAAGTTTTAATCTTAAATCCTTTGATTGATGCATGTTTTCTATAGATTACTTCTATGAATGTGATAATTAGTAGAGTAAGTTATAATTGAATGATTGCATTGAAAATTAGATAGTTTAACATAATTCATTGATCCAATTGCTTGAAATCATAGAAGATGGACTATGGATTGTAAAGATCTCTAGACTCATTCAAAATATTGCATGTACACATCTTTATCTCTTTTCTTTAGTTTAATTGTTTGCTTTAAATTTATAAAATCCAAAAATTCCTTTTTACTTTTAATTGCAAACTTGTGAAATAAATCAATAAGTTGACGTGAGTTCTGTGGGAGATACGACATTGTGTTCTCATTATATACTACAATATCATGTATACTTACGGTCACTATTGGACAATATATTTTGAGGCCAACACACCGCCTCTAAACTGTACATGAGGGTGAAGGTGTCTCACCCGTAGTTAATTTGGGAGTTGTTCGATATCTCCATAGTACATTGTACAACTCTCTCACACATGCTCCTTTACAATGATTTAGCCTTTTCTTCAGTGCTTGTAATATGATCTGATTTGATACTTGAGTTTGTCCATTAGTTTGAGGGAGATCCACTATTGTAAATCTTAGGTCTATCTTTGAGTTAGAGAACAACCCTCTAAAATCTCAACAGTTGAACTGCTTGCCATTATTTACTATGACAACCTAGGAAATTCTAAATTGGCATATAATATCTCTATAGGGAAAATTAGTGGTGGTTTGTTGAATGATTTTTGCCACAATCTCGGCTTCAATCCACTTTGTGAAGTGATCCACTGTTAATATAAAAAAATTTCACTACCGAACAGCTAGTGGAAAAGGTCCCAGAATTTCAATTTCCCACACTTGGAAAGGCTAGGGAGATCCTATTGGGTTCATATCTGAAGATTGTTATTTGTATATTGGAGAATGTTGCTTACATCTTTTGCATTTTATTACTAGCTTTATGGCATATTTATTCATCACAGGCTAATAATAGCCTTGAAGGATCACTTTTCTGCAGATGCTAGTTGTCACCTCATACGCCCCACAAATTCCCTAATGTATCTCTTTTAGTACATATTCCTCATATTCTTTTGACACATATATCAACCATGGATGGGTTTTGGTTTGCCTATAAAGGTATCCTTCAAACCAATTGTATCATGCTACCTTATTGATCATTCACTCAGCTTTCCTCTAATCTTTTGGCAATTCTCCCTATACTAAATATTTTATTATAAGGCCCATCTAGCACTCTCTTGACTCCATATTCAATATCTCCTATGCTATCATGGCAAGTTTGAATGCTTCTTTTATTCTCATCATGCTCAGTCCTATAATATGCCTTGTAGCTATAAGCTTTGTAATCTCATATGCTTTTTTATTTTCCTCTATTAGAATCAATTTGATAATCTAAGTCTTTCCCAATGATTCCATCTTCTTAAGGATCTTTTGGTAAAATGCTAGACATTCTGTCAATCCTTCTTCCTTGTTGGCAAAAGATCCATTAAGATGATTCACCACTAGCTGTAAGTCATTGAATATCTACAATTCCTCCATGATGATCTCTTGTGCTAGTTCTAACCATTTTAAGATAGCTTCATACTCTACACCATTATTAGATATTGGGAAGTTATGTATGACCCTACATTCTATTGTTAGTTTTTCTAGTCCTTTAATAAATATCCCTACATTTATTTCTTAATTACATCTAGCATACTCTTAGGGGAAGGATTTATAAGTTGTGGTGTTAGTTTGCAATAAAGTCTGCCAATGCTTGTGTCTTTAAAGCTCTTTTCCCTTCATCTTTGACTTTACTACTTCTGATCTTGATCACTCATTTTGCTACCTTTTTTTATTTTTCTAGCCTTTATGGGATCTTCCTTAAAGGAAGCTCTGTTTGTAATATCACTTAATGTGACTCAAAATAGTGTCTCAACTTCTGTGTTGCCATTAAGAGAGCTAAAGCATGTTTTTCTAGTGTTGGGTAACGAGTTTCTTCCTTTTGTAGTATCTTGTTGGCATAATAAATTGAATATTGTTCCCTTGATTCTTCCCTTATAAGTATGGCTACCAAGGCTTCGAAGGTGGTGGAAAGGTATAGATAGAGGTTCCCACCAGCAATTGGTCTACTTAACAATGGTGAGGAGGTTAGTAATTTCTTCATCTCCTCAAGTTCTTGCTGACATTCCTCTATCCATTTAAAGTCCTTGAATGCCCTTGTCACCTTGAAGAATGGGATGCACCTATTTGTTGAACATAAGATGAATCTTCCTAGGGCTCTGATCCATCCATTCAATATTTGAACTTCTTTTTTATTCTTAGAAGGGGGGGGGGTGTCCATTTTTAAGATCGCCTATATTTTATCTGAATTTGCTTCTATCCCCCTTTGTGATACTATATATCCTAAAAATTTTCCTATTGTTACACCAAAGATGTATTTCTTTGGATTTAACTGAATGTTGAAGCTTTTTAGAGTATTCAGAACAAATCTAATATTTTTTAGATGATCCTCTATCTTTTTGCTTTTAATGATCATGTCATCTATGTATACCTCTACACTCTTATCAATCTGTTCCTTGAATATTTTATTCACCAACCTCTGATATGTTGCTTCGAAATTCTTAAGCCAAAAGGTAGTAATGATGTAATAGTAAGTTCCTTAGTCGGTAATAAAAGTCATCTTCTCTTCATTAGCTCTGTGCTTGTGGAACTGGTGGTACCTTGACTTTACATTCAAGAATGAATATAATTCATTATTAGTTGTGGAATCTGCCAATTAGGTAATTGTCTTTTAGGCATGGTTTTATTCAAATCGGTGAAATCTACACAAATTTTGAATGTTCCATTAAGATTTTTTTTATTAAAATCACATTTGCCAACCATTCTAAGTACTGTACCTCTTTGATTACTTTAGCTTGTGATGGATTTTGTATTTCTTCTACTGTGGAGATTTATTTTCTAGAGAATGCTTTCTCTTCTTCTGAATGACCAATTTTATGGGAGGATCAATACTGTGGGTGATGATAGATTGATCTACTCCTATTAGATCTTTTGTGCTCTAAGCGAAGACGTTAGCATCTAGTTCCATTAGGATGATCTTTACAACCTCTCTTATGGGTTCATTCATTTCCCTTTCTATATGTACTATTCTATCCCTGTCTGCTACTTTGATTAGCTCATATTCTCCTTTTAGTTCGACATCTTCTCTGTCTGTTCCTTCTTCAGTCCATTTTATCCATGTGGTAGAGTATACTCCCTTGAGTATAGAGTAATAACACTTTCTTATTGCTTCTTGGGAACTTTTGATGACTAATTCTCTCATCGCAATAGGGATCTTCATGGTAAGGTATCTTATGCAGGTAGATGCATATGTCTTGTATAAGAATAGTCTCCCAAAGATGACATTGTATGCTATTGGCATATCTACCACTACAAACTTGTCCATTACTTCTGTCTTCAAATATCCTATTGTTAGTGTGATTTTCAACATAATTGACCCTTCCACCTGAACATTTTTATCTGCTAACTCTTTCAGTGATTTTTTGATCGGTTTCAGGTCCCTAACTATGTATCCCAATTTGAGAAAGACCTCCCAAGTTATCAAGTTTACTGCATTTCTATTGTCTAACAGTATCCTGCTTACTATGAAGTTATTTAGATTTGCTTTTATAACTAAAGCATCATTATATGGGGTTTTCACCCCTTCGCCGTCTAGCTTTGTGAATGTGACTAGTTCAAAGGGTAAGAAATTTTGGATAGCTCTCTAATAACTGGAGATTGCATAGACCTCCTTTATGGACCTCTTCCTTGTTCTCTAACTATCTCCTTCTATCTTTCCTCCGATTATCATTTTAATATCTCCCATTGTCTCTTCCTTTGCCCTTTTGTTTTCTTCTCTATTATTTGATCGCCTACTATTATATTTTCTATTTTGTCCTCCTGTATTTTTGACAAACTTTCTAATGCCTAAAACCCCTTTCCCTATGAATTTCCCAATTCCACTCTTCAGTTGTCAGCAATCTTCTGTGTCGTGGTCATGATCTCTATAGAAATCATAATATTTGATATCATCCCTTTTGTCACTTAACAAATCGTTCATTCTTCTGGGCCATCTTGTTGATTCCTCGTTCTCTCGAATCCACATCAAGATTCAGAATCTTCTAGAATTCAGGGTTGTATATTCTCTTGTCTGAGGTGTGTAATCCCCGAATCTTTGTCCCCTGTACTAGTCAGAGTTGTTTGGTCGATATGTCATGGCCCTTTCATTCCCGTTCCCATTATTAGACCCCCTACTTAAAGGATTTTGAATCCTCTGATCTCTTATCCTAGGAGTCTTAGTGCATTTTTATAGACTATCATCTAGTTGATTACAACAATGAGACCCTCCATAGATTTTTTTTGGGAGGGGGTATGGAGTAACTCCTTCTATAATTCATAGTTATTAGTTCCTCTATGAATCACCACGTGGACGATATCTTTGCTTATTTCATCCACTTAGTTCATCTCCTTTCCAAAACTATTTAGATACTGTCAGAGACTCTCACCCTCCCTTTGTTGTACCAAAAATAAATCCATATGACATTTTATAGGTGGAAATGACCCTATGAAATGAGCATGAAAGATATTAGCTAACCGTGCAAAGGACTTGATGGATCTTACAAGCAGGGTTTGATACCAATCTTGGGCTATCCTATCTAGTGAAGTGGAAAATAGTTTACACAACACCGTATCATCATTGGTTTGAGCATTGATCAGAGTGTGAAACTTATTGATGTAGCTATTGGGACAGAAGTTCCCATTATAAAGTTCAAATCGAGAAAGAATTTTGAACTTTGAAGGATAAAGAGTATCCAATATAGGGTTTTCAAGAGGCAAATCTAATATGAGATCAAAATTGACAAAGTTTGTTTTAACTCCACACTTGTTCATGACATTCCCTATCTTTCTCTCAATTCAGTTAAGTTTCTTTCTCCTTCAGCTTCCCTTTCATAGTCAATTCTTCCTCTGTCCTATTTTCTTCTCTCAGATCATCTTCCAAACTTTAGATTACTCTGGATCCTCTCCCTCCACTCCTTAGATGAGGAGTTTCAGGTGTATGAGTTTGTTGATTCATCTTTTATTTTAGCTTTTTGAGTTTTTTCAAGATATCTAAGAGGATGGTCTGCGTAGATATTGGATCCAAGGTATGATAAGTTTCCTCTTCTTCTCCTCCCGTATTATCTTCAGTAGGATTGGTGATAGGGGGATCTTCATGATGATCTCCCGAGGGTGGGTTTCTATATCCATGAGTTTCTTCAGGAGGATTTTCATCGAGGTTATTCCCTCCAGGGGGAATTTCATGGAGTGGGGAGTGTGGTGGGTGATATGTTAACCATGATGTTTGATTAGGGTTTGTGAGTTTTTGAAGGATGTTTAGGTTCTATGAATTTCTGAACGGTGTTCTTAGGCTCTCAACAAAAGCATCAATATTGAGATCAATTTTGATATAGATCCCAACAATTTGGAGAACTTGCAAACACAATCTACAGTTAGAGGGAAACTTTGCCTTAATTCCATTGAGATGCTTAAGTCAGTAAAGGCTTTGAAAGCAAAAGGTTGAATGGAGTATATGGGAATTGCTATGTACTTTTTCCTATTGGCTATGATACTTATTTATAGGGATTAAAAGGTTGTAGAATCTAAGTATATCTTTATTACAAGAGTCCCAATCCTTATTGAATTATTCGTGTATCTTACATAAATTAATGACACTATAGTATCCTATTAGGATATGGAGATCGATCCATGTTCAGTTCGACCTTTCTCATAACGGGCTTTCAAGTCTACAACTATCTTTTAAAGCAACATTATTTTGGACTTACACGAGATAAACTTTTCAGACCATAAATTATTAATGTACATTAACAATTCAATTATAGTAATTATTTGTATAGACATGATATAATGTGTATATATTAAATAATATTTAATATGATATAATTTTATTTTTAATTTATATGTTATTATTTAATTTATTTTAATCTAATAAAAATATATTAATTATAATTAAATTAAATATATAACTAGATATATTAGCACGTCGAAAAAAGAATGTAATTTTAGCTTAATATCTTCTTAAATTTTGGAAGAAAAACATCTAATTTAGTTTAAAATTGACAAAAACATGTTTTTTAAAAATAAAAAACTTAATGTAAATAGTTAATTGTGATAGGGAAAGTGCAACATATCGACAAAATTATTGAATTAAATAAATATCATCGAAAAATAAAATAAGGAGACAAAGTTTGGAAAGAAACAGCGAGTGAGAACCACGCTCAAAAAATGCGTGTAATATAAAAGGTCATCATTTTCAACAGTCAGAGTATTATTTGGTCATCCACGAGCAAGTACACAAACTGTTTAATTTTTGCCTCTTTGGCTCATTTGCTCTCCGTCGTAGCCCAGAGAGCACTGCCCATTCCTCGCCGCCCCCAGCCACCTGCCTTTCTCTGAAATATCTCAAAAAGCTTGTAAAGACGCCATGAAAGTACCTGAAGATGATCCTATCAATGTCTAAAAGGACCTCTTACAATCTCTTCTTCAACAAATCCCCCAAGTTCAGACCTTTAAAGGCAAATGGGCTCTTATCAGAGCCAAACTCGATGATCTTCAAACTCAACTCGCCGATTTTGCCGACTTTCCGGGTTCTACTTCCAATCCCTTACGTCTTGACCTTCTCCACTCTATCTCCGATTCTTTAAACGATGCCGTATTGTTGGCTCAGAAATGTCATACGCCGAATTGCTCTGAAGGTAAGCTGCGTACTCAGAGCGATATTGATTCGATTTTGGCCAAGTTAGATCGGCATGTGAAGGACAGTGAGATTTTGATCAAAAGTGGGGTTCTACAAGACGGTGCCGTTTCAGTTGGTTCTTCTTCTTCTAAAAGAGACGCAGTACGGGCTGAGTCGAGGAATTTAATAACTCGGTTACAAATTGGTAGCGCTGAGTCGAAAATTTTGGCCATGGACTCGCTGCTCGGGTTACTACAAGAGGATGATAAGAATGTAATGATAGCTGTGGCACAGGGTGTTGTTCCTGTGCTTGTTCGATTACTTGATTCGAGCTCATTAGAAATGAAGGAGAAAGCTGTAGCTGCAATTTCTAGGGTTTCAATGGTGGATAGTAGTAAACTTGTGTTAATTGCAGAGGGTTTATTACTTTTAAATCAGTTGCTTCGTGTTCTTGAATGGGGAAGCGGATATGCGAAGGAAAAAGCTTGCGTTGCCCTTCAAGCTCTGAGCTTTTCTAAGGAGAACGCCAGAGCAATTGGGTCTAGAGGTGGAATTTCTTCGCTATTAGAGATTTGCCAAGCGGGCACACCCGGTTCACAGGCTTTTGCTGCTGGGGTTTTGAGAAATCTTGCTGTATTTGAAGAAATTAGTGAGAAGTTTATAGAAGAGAACGCAGTTTTTGTTCTTATTGGACTTGCAGCGTCTGGAACTGCTTTTGCTCAAGAAAATGCAATTGGGTGTTTGTGTAACTTGGCAAAGGATGATGAAAATTTAAAGCTTTTGATTGTAAGAGAAGGTGGGATTGAATGTTTGAGAAATTTCTGGGATTCAGCTCCTCCTGTAAGAAGTCTTGAAGTTGCTGTTGATTTATTAAAGCACCTAGCTTTGAACCAAGCTATTTCCGAAGTTGTAGTTTGTGATGGGTTTATACCTAGGCTTGTGGCAGTATTGAATTGTGGAGTTATGGGTGTTAGAATTGCAGCTGCAAGAGCTGTTTACGAGCTTGGTTTCAACACGAAAACCAGAAAGGAAATGGGCGAATGCGAAATAATTCCTCCATTGATTAAGATGTTAGATGGTAAAGCTGTGGAAGAGAAAGAAGCAGCAGCTAAGGCATTATCACATTTGTTAACATATGCAGGTAATAGGAGGATTTTCAGAAAAGATGAAAAGGGGATAGTGAGTATAGTTCAGCTATTAGATCCTTTGATACAAAATTTAGATAAGAAATACCCTGTTTCGATATTGGCCTCGCTTGTGCATTCTAAAAAATGTAGAAAACAAATGGTTGTTGCTGGTGCCAATGTACACTTGAAAAAACTTGTTGAAAAGGATGTAGAAGGGGCAAAGAAGCTCTTGGATAGTCTTGGCCAGAGTAAGATTTGGGGCGTCTTCGTGAGGCCATAGCAAAAACATAGAATCAAGGAACATGGATCATTTGAAGATGATTCCTTCATCTGTATGTACAATACTTGTGTTTATTTTTAGTGTTTTACTTGATTTGTATTATGTTTTTTACAGTTTTGTTCATACAACTGTTAAGTTGTAGTAGGAGTAAACAGTGCCATTGGAGAAACTCTTGTAGAGCCCAAGTCTTCATTTGTTGAGCTAACTAGATTGGAGTCCTTGTTCATTATCCTAAATTTAATAATTCACTCTACTGTATTGTGTTTTAAGATCACATTTTGTATTTTATAGTATCAAAGGCATAGCTGTATGAGAGTCTAATGAGGTCTTCTTTTCTCTTTTTGAGTTGTTTGACAGAACAGTATTTGTGGGTTTGTGATCTTTTTATACAATGTAATTAATACTTTGTAGAAAAATTTTGGGTTTCTCCATGAACAAGTAAATGAAAGCTTTGATGCATATGCTCAATCTAATTTTCATCTCTGTTTACTTGAACGGATGGTCAATTTCTATTATTAAGTGTCAATATCAAAAGAATTTGGTACATAATCATTGAAATTGGTGGTTTCCAACTATTTTAGAATTTTGACAAATTTAACTTATTTGATACAAGTATATGATATGCATGTATAATAGTATTATATGGGTAAGGCATGTGAAGTTGTTCTAAAGCATGTGCATTTGTTCTATGCCCAAAATTTTGTTTGCCTTTTTGCATTATTCAGGTGGAACCTTGGCCTCAATAAACAAACAAGATTATAAGAACTAATTACTTAAGCTTTTTATTTTAATGTGAATGAATTTTGCAATCTTTCAGAAGAGGATTATAA
>CAOJBK012643705.1:0-11465 GCA_948294925.1 Codiaeum variegatum | reverse complement strand
CTTACAGGAAAGCTTCAGGTTAGTGTATATTTTAATCAATTTGATTTCTCTTCTTTTTTTTTTGTTGAGATGAAGATCGAATATGTTGAGTGACTTCAATTTTTTTTTATAGATCAAATTGACCGAGCCATGTAAATCTATGTTATTTGTCTATTTTACGGGTCTTGGCGCAATAGTGGATGCGCTGACTATCTGTCCCCAGGTCCAAGGTTCGAGTCCTGAAAACGGCCTCTTGGCAGAAATGCTAAGGGAAGGCTGCGTACACATAGGATCTCCTTCCCCTGAGCCCGCCTTAGGGTGGGAGCCTCCTGACACTGGATCCGCCTTTTTTTTCTTCTATTATCACTAGAGTCTAGTGTTTGGACTGGAATTACCGATCTGATATTCAGGTCTTAAAATAATAAAAATCCAATCTTCAGTCCGGTCCGGTCTAGTTCTGGACCAATGAACAACCCTAATTATCACTATTTGCCTGATAGAATCTCTAATTTTTCTTTTCTATTCATTTTGCAGGATAACTTTTTGGCAAGCTTTGCACTTGGTTGGGCAGTGACAAATGGTGCAGGACTTGCTTCATATCCAATTGACACAGTTCGAAGAAGAATGATGATGACTTCAGGTGAAGCTGTCAAGTACAGGAGCTCATTACATGCATTTTCTGAAATCATTAAGAATGAAGGAGTCAAGTCTTTGTTCAAAGGTGGAGGCGCAAACATTCTTCGCGCCATTGCTGGTGCTGGTGTTCTTGCTGGATATGACAAACTTCAAGTGAGTGTTCTTGGAAAGAAGTATGGTTCTGGTGGAGCTTAATTAATAATACCACATGTCATCACATAATTGGTTTGATCTATAGATGATTCCTTGATTATTGGGTGTTCTGATTAATAGAATTGATTGTTTTATTCATTAAAGTTCATGTATTCTAGTTTTCAAGCGTTTTGTTCATGTAACGGGATTTTTTATTTTGTGGCAAAAAAACAGAAATTTGTTTGTATATTTAGTTGATGAAAATGGGATAGGATGCAATGTAGGGTGCTACTTTCCTTTTTTTTTTTTCTTCGAAAAAGTTAGGTATCGTTTGGAATCATGTATTATACTTTTCAAAAAATAGACTTCTCACGATGTAAGTTTGTCAGGAAGTTATTTCCTAAAAAATAAATTTTTTCAAAATTAATTGCTTGTTTGGTTTATTTGCAACTTGTCAAGAATTAAGTTTTATTTTTATTTATTAAAACTCAAGAATTTAACTTTTCAAGTTTTCCCTAAGAAAATGTTTTTCTCTCTATCTAAAAAAGTAAATATTCTATCTCCTATAAAGTTTTTTTTATAATATTAACTAAACAATTTAGGATTTCATATTTTTGGGAAAGTATACATCCTTAGCTAATTTCTCCTGTAGCAAATGATACTTTATACTCCCTCAGTTTAAAGTATAAGGTATCTTTATTTTTAAATATTAAATTTTAATTTTTAATATCTCTCAAAATATATTAATAAAAATTATATTAAAAAAGTATTATTATATTACTACGTTTTAATATGAATCAAAACAATGTAAATTTTGTAATTTTTATGAATATATATTGTAAGAAATTATAGTCAATGTTTGATATTAAAAAATAAAAATGCCTTGTACATTTCCATGATATTATTACCAATAAAAATAGTGATAATTAATTCCAAGATAGTCTTTTATTTGTATAATAATTATTATTAAACACATTTATTCTGAGAAAATCTTAAACGCCATATATTTTCTCCACAGTCCTAACTCACACACTTGAGATCTAATCATAAGCCGTAATTATATATGAAAAATGCTTAATTTTTTAAAAGTTTGGCTTGCCCGATCCATATTTTTCTTTACAAATTGAAAGTCTGATCTGCCTGACGAACAAGTCTACACGCCTCAAATAATGAGCTACAATAGGATCAAAGTAGGCCGTGACCACCATATTATAGCAAATTGAAATTTTTTAAATTTAATTAATTTATTTTATTAAAATAACTCTCAAATTGTAAACTTTACTTCCTTATTATCATAATATCAATTATATGATAAATAATTTGATAGATTTTTCAAAATATTATCTATACTATTTATTAAACTAACTCTTGGAATGATGTTAAATTTTTAAATTACCATTTTTATTCTCTGAAAAAATTAAAAATTAAATACTTTTAAATCATTTTATATTATTTTAAATTTAATTATTTATCTAATTAAATCCTTAAATTTAAATTTTTTAATATTAATTTTAAATTATAATATAATTTTATATTAATTCCTAATTTTTTCATTAATTAAATTATATTTTACTATCATTATTTTAAAATGGGTGTTTTACCCAAAAAAACGAACGCATAGTGTGCGATAACAGGCTAGTACATTTTTTATGCCAATGTTCCCCTTAACATCAACTTCTAGGTTTTTTTTTTTTGGAGAGAAAGCTTCTAGTAATTTGATTATCCTTCAATGAAAGTTTCTGCATTAACATTATGGGTAACCTTTGAAAAATAAAAGCAAAGAGCACTTAATGAGTACCAAATCCCATATGCTTTAATCTGACGATTGATTATTATTAGTTATGGTGTTCAGTCTTGGTAAATATAAAGATTTTTAATATTTTTTTTATAGTTTATAAACATTCTTGGTAAATAAAAAAATCAATCTAATTTTCTCTCTTTTTTTGTTATTTTCTCTTTAGTGAGGTCTAAAATATATAGCTTATAGCTTTGTGTTGGAAAATAAACCTTATGTTGGAAAATTATAAAATATGCTAAGGATTTATAAGTGTTCTACTTAATACAAAGCTAATTAATTTTTTGTGAATGAATTCTAGTACTTAACCATCTTATTTGTGTTAAAACATATATATTTTATTATGACATTAGAATTTCATATTCAAATAGATTAGATTCTGAAATTTATTATCAAACCCCTTGTCTTGAACTGATAATAATACTGATCCAAACTAAAATTGTAGAAAAGAATCACAAAAACAAAATATATCAAATAAAACATTTAAAATAAGATATTATTTAAAAAATATTTTTTTTATTTATATCTATTATTTTTAAAATAATAATAATAATAAAATAACTTTAAACTATATTTTTTTTCTTTAATATTATTTCTAATTTAATATTCAACTCAAATATGTATATACAAAATCTAGTTGGTACAAAATCACTACAAAATCTAGTTGGTACAAAATCACAAGTTGTAGACTTAATTAAACCAAAAATTAATTTTATTTTTTTTATTGAACATTTAAAAACAGTTTAAGTTGGAAATTGAAATTTCATTATGATAAATGAATAAATTATTAAATTATTAAAGTTTACAAACTGGTCTGTAGGCGGGCTGAAATATGGAGTATGCAGCCCATTGGGCCGTATCATGTATAAAAAAAGAAAATTACATTTTACTTCAAAGCTCCCTCTCTCTGAATTCAAAACAATCACTCCTTGCTTTTCTCTGCTCCATTCAGTCACACAGCCTCAAAAAGGGTAATCTCTCGCTCTTTCTCTCACTAGTTCATGTAATTGCATTTTCACTCAACGCATCTATCGCTCTACTTGTGGTTCTTTTGATTTTGTTATTTGGCACTGCTTGCATTTCGGTGATTGTTTGTGTTTGTGTTTGTATTTTTATTTGTGTTCAATCCATAAAATTTCTCAAATTTTCTTTTTATATATAAAATCCCTTTTCATTTCTTCTTCCAGATCTCTCTTTCTCTCTTTAACAGCCTCTATTTCAATCTGTTAAAAAAAAGTTAGTATCAGTGTCTCTCTTTCTTGATCTTATATTGTTTGTGGTTTTGTGTTTTTGATATTTCAATTAATTGGAATCAAAGTTTGTGTCTTTATGCTGTTTACTATTTTAAATAGGTTAATTTGGTTTATTGGGAATTTGATTTTGCTTGAATTAATCAACATTTTCTGGTTCTTGATTTTTAATAAATTTGGTATTAATGATGTAATTTGATTTGGGAATTTGAATTTGACTTCAGGAAACCCTAATTTTAACTTGATTTGTCCTGGATAATTTTATAGGTAGATTGTTACATTGCCATGTTGTGTTTGCTCTTGAGAATTGGATTCGTTTATTGGGATTTTTACATTTCTATGTAAAATATAAAAAATATTTACAAATATATACATATTTTTAACAAATTTACAAATATCTGCACAATCCGGATCTTTGACCACCGGATTGCACTTTTTGACCAAAAAGTTTGTATAAGTGCAATCCGGTGGTCGACAATAAGTGCAATTCTGTGGTCAAAGAACCGGATTGTGCATATATTTGTATATTTGTTAAAAAATGAATATATTTGTAAATTAGAGTACCTATGAGTATATCAGGGATCGAATTTACTCCTATAGAAGACAAATTGAGAGAAGGTAGACTAAGTTAGTTCGGATATGTGCGGTGCAGACCTTTAAATGCTCTGGTTAGAAAATTAGAGCATCTTAGAATAGACGTGGGTAAAAAAGAGAGGGATAGATCTAAGCTAACTTGGAGTAGAGTCATTCAATATGATTTTGAGTTCTTAAACATTTCTGATAATATAGTTCACGATCGCTCCGAGTGGAAAAAAAGAATCCATATAATTAACTCCAATTAATTTGGGATTAAAACTTTATTGAGTTGAGTTAAGAATATTTGTAAATATTTTTTATATTTTACATAGAAATGTAAAAAGCCCTTTCGTTTAATACTTATCGTTTCATCATGATTCAATTACACTCGAGCACATAGATGAGTACACTTCCTCTTAGGTTATGCCTCGGTGTGCGACTTTTTCGATTCTTACATATGGCTTAAAGAGGCATTAAGTTTTTATGTTCCCTATCATTCAATGATTTCCCTTGTAATGTCACTTTATTCGCAATTCTTGCAGGCTTATAATTTTAAGTAGAAATGGCTGATAGGAATCAGTACCCATCTGCCGTGCAAAAGATGGCTAGTCAGGTCCATCTTAGTTCTATTTTGTCTCATGATGTTCAAAGCCGATACTGGAGCCTTCAAAGACCTTGTCTACATCAGAGGCAGTTTGCATATGGAAAGTATCACAATGCAGGATTGCAGTGTCCTGTGACACCTGGTCTGTCGTTGGTTTCATCAACAACCTCACCAATGTTTGTGCCAGCTCCATCAGAGAAAGGCTTTACAGGCTTTGCTATAGATTTTCTTATGGGTGGCGTTTCTGCAGCTGTGTCTAAAACTGCTGCAGCTCCCATTGAGCGTGTGAAGCTCTTGATCCAAAATCAAGATGAGATGATCAAGGCTGGTCGTCTCTCTGAACCCTACAAGGGTATTGGAGATTGTTTCAGCCGAACAATGAAAGATGAGGGGGTGATGTCATTGTGGAGAGGAAACACTGCCAATGTCATCCGTTATTTCCCCACTCAGGTTTACTGCTTCTTCTGTTGCAAATACTTCGATTAACTATCATCTTTCCCTTATTTTACCCCACATTGAGAGTCTCTAATTTGTTGTCCAGGCCTTGAACTTTGCATTCAAAGATTACTTCAAGAGGCTTTTCAACTTCAGGAAAGACCGCGATGGCTACTGGAAGTGGTTTGCTGGTAACTTAGCATCTGGTGGTGCTGCTGGTGCTTCTTCGTTGCTCTTTGTTTATTCATTGGATTATGCAAGAACTCGTCTAGCAAATGATGCCAAAGCTGCAAAGAAAGGAGGAGGAAGACAATTCAATGGCTTGATTGATGTTTATAGAAAAACTATGGCATCTGATGGTATTGCTGGACTTTACCGCGGATTCAACATTTCATGTGTTGGCATCATTGTGTACCGTGGTCTGTATTTCGGAATGTACGACTCTTTGAAACCAGTAGTCCTGACAGGAAAGCTACAGGTCAGAACCTTAACACCTAGCCTTTAAAGTTGGTTCTTCCAAATCTATATCGAAAACTTAATATTCTCATATGATTTCAGGATAGTTTCTTCGCTAGCTTTGCCCTTGGCTGGGTTATCACCAATGGTGCAGGACTTGCTTCATACCCAATTGACACAGTGCGTAGAAGAATGATGATGACATCAGGTGAAGCTGTTAAGTACAAGAGCTCAATGGATGCATTCTCACAGATCCTCAGAAATGAGGGAGCCAAATCTCTCTTCAAGGGAGCTGGTGCAAACATTCTCCGCGCAATTGCCGGTGCTGGTGTTCTTGCAGGATATGACAAGCTTCAAATGATTGTGTTGGGCAAGAAGTATGGTTCTGGTGGAGCATAATTAAGCCTCAAACTCATCATCAACCACAACAAATGTTGAAGAAAATTTTGCAGTTTTGACTCAGAATTCATTCAAAGTGATTCATAACTCATTTTAAAATAATAATGTAGTTTACAACAGTTAAAATGTTTTGTTTTCAGGATTTTTGTTCCTGTAATTAACTCTTTGTTGATTTTGAATTTATAAATTAAATTAAGGTTGTTTATAGTTTTTATGTTATTCTTCAGCCTAATCTCCTGATTGAATCATGTTAGGGGAAGAAGAGCTATTATCTCAATGTTGAATGATAAAAATATGAATTTTCCATAATTTATTTTAAATTCTAATTTATTTTTCATAATGAATTCCAATTTATTTGAAATTTTAAATTATTTGAATTCACAACTACTAAATTTATTTAAAAAAAATTTAAATTTGCAAATGAGTTTTGAATTCATTTACAAATAAATTTTTTAGTAAAATTTTCATTTAAATCAAACATTTTTGGATTTACGGATAAATTTCATAAAATTTTGTGAAATTGGGTTAATTTAATTTTAATATTTTATTTTAATATTAAACTCTCAAATTATTTTTTAATTACACAATAAAACATAGAAACTTTTAAACTTGTTCATTTTTTTAACTCTGAAGCACAGAGCACCAATGCATAGTGTAATTATAATCTATAATTCACCCCCAAATTTCAAAATTTGGGTTGCTAATAAAAATCCAATTACCAGATCAATTCACCCAGAAATGATGAAATTGAAATAAAATTTCTGAATCAAATCAAAATTTTCATTTATTTCTTTCATAAACTGATGAGAAATCCAAATGTAGTCAGAATCAGATATCAAAATTTATTCCCAAAACCCCTATTAAACCCTAATCTTCTTTCTTCTAATAAAGCACACAACTTTACGTTTCTTTCTTTACTAGAAAACTGCAAATCTCTTATTCAATTAAAGCAAATCCATGCCCAAATGGTTCGCTCAAGTTTAATCACTGACCCTTTTGCCTCAAGTCACTTAATTGCATTTTGTTCAGCAGAATTGAAAAATCTTAATTATTGTACCAAATTTTTGTATAATACACAAAAGCTTAATGCTTTTTCTTGGAATGTTGTTATTAGAGGGTATTTAGAGAGTGAAAATCCTAAACAAACCATACTTTTGTACAAAAGAATGTTAAAGAGAGGAGGAAGTTCTAGGCCTGATAATTATACTTACCCTTTGTTGTTTAAAGTTTGTGCTAATTTAATGTTGAATTGTGTGGGTTATCAGATTCATGGGCATGTACTGCTTCTGGGTTTTGATACTGATAAGTTTGTGCACAATTCATTTATATTCATGCTTGTTTCAGTGGGAGAATTAGATTTGGCGCGCCAAGTGTTCGATAAAAGTTGTGTGAGAGACTTGGTTTCTTGGAATTCTTTGATTAATGGGTATGCTAAAAATGGGGAAGCAAAGAAGGCGATAAGCATTTTTGAAGAAATGAAAGAGGAGCAAGTGAAGTGGGATGAGGTGACAATGATTGGTGTCGTATCGTCGTGTGCCCAGATGGAGAATTTGAAACTTGGGAGAGAGTTTCATAAGGCTATTGTAGACAAGGGATTGAATTTGACAATTCCATTAGCTAATGCTCTTATGGATATGTATATAAAGTGCAAGGATCTTGAGGCGGCGAATGTAATATTTGATGATATTGTAGAGAAAACAGTTGTGTCGTGGACAACGATGGTTGTTGGATATGCAAAACATGGCCTTTTGGATGAAGCTAGGAAGTTATTTGATGCTATGCCAGAGAAAAATGTTGTGTCATGGAATGCTATTATTGGAACTTATGTTAAAGCGAAGAATACTAAGGAGGCATTGGGTTTGTTTCATGAAATGCAAGCTAGTAATGTTAAGCCAGATGAAGTGACTATGGTTCATTGCTTATCTGCCTGCTCTCAACTTGGAGCACTTGATTTTGGAATATGGATTCACCATTATGTTAAAAAGCATAATCTTTGTGTAGATGTTGCTTTAGGTACTACTTTAATTGACATGTATGCAAAATGTGGGAACATTAGAAAGGCTCTGCAGGTTTTCCACGAGATGCCACGAAGAAACTCTCTTACATGGACAGCGATTATCGGTGGTTTAGCTCTTCACGGGGATGCTCATGATGCCATATATTACTTCTCAAAAATGATTGATGTGGGGTTGATGCCAGATGAGATCACATTTCTTGGAGTTCTATCAGCTTGTTGTCATGGAGGCTTAGTTGAAGAGGGTCGCAAGTATTTTAACCAAATGAAATCCAAATTCAATTTGTCCCCACAGCCAAAGCACTACTCGTGCATGGTGGACCTTCTAGGTAGGGCTGGTTTATTAGAGGAGGCAGAGCAGCTGATCAAAAGCATGCCAATGGAAGCTGATGCTGTGGTGTTGGGCGCCTTGTTCTTTGCTTGTCGGACGCATAGAGTTATTTTGATGGGGGAAAGAGCGGCTTCAAAGCTTCTAGAATTGGACCCCCATGACAGTGGAATATATGTTTTGCTTGCAACTATGTATAGGGAAGCCAGCATGTTAGAGGAGGCTGCGAACGTTTGGAAGATGATGAGAGAAAGAGGAGTAGAGAAGATTCCTGGTTCTAGTTCAATCGAAGTGAATGGCATAGTCTATGAGTTCATTGTCATGGATAAATTGCACCCTCAGTCCATTAAAATTTATGAATGTTTGATCCAATTAACAAGACAATCAGAGTTCGTCGAACGTCTCTCTGGGATCCCAAGCTTTGGAGAGAATTTTTTTCTCAGTATTTGAAGTTGATTAAAGATTATTAACAAATGGCAGCAGTATCCCACAGCGCGGCGTGGCGCCATTGATCAGGTAAATTAAACCTTGCCATTGATCTCAGGATTAAATATTTTGCTCTCTTTCCAAAGTCAAAATCAGCAAATTAATAATAAATTATTGAAAATGGAATTGAAAAATGAGTTTCTTAGTTAAAAAGATCCCAAGAAGGTGTGGCCTTGTGTCATAATGTCTATAGCATAGAATTCCTACAAGAACAGCAATATGTTGGGACGTGAAAACTTGTCTCAACTAAATGAGAAGTAATAATTGATGTAACCACTTACAGCAATGAATACAATGGTTAAAATTTGTCTTCTAAAGGTGTTCATAATCATTACAAGAACAATGGGGATGATGGAGTGGGGACCAGAGGCTTGACTTGTGTGGTCAATTGGCAGTTTTAAGTTCAGAATCCTGAGTTATTGGAGGGATCTTTTACACTGGTTGTTCCAATAATAATGGAAAAGAAAAATCAAAGATCAAAGGGGTTTTTTCTTTTTTAGCATAAGGAGATGAGGGTTGGTTCTGGGTCTACTGTCGAGTTAATATACACTTACTACTAGACTATGCTTTAATGTGCTAAAGAGCGGAGTTATAACTAGTTTCACGGGCCAAGCTTCGACATGGAAAATGTTAAATTTTTCAAAGGCTCAGCCCGTCGGATTTACATTTTTCTTCACAAATTGAAAGTAGGAGCTGCCCCACCAGTAAGTCTAGAGTAATATGGTGAATTAAGATTATAGTTTAGTTATTTCTGATTTGTAAATAGAAACAGGATTGCACTTTTGATAAGGTGAGGAGAGACAAAAGGTTCAGAAAGAATATATGATATGACGTTGCTTGTACGCTAGGTTTTGTTTGTTTATTTCATTTCTGTTTCTTTGTCCTCTTTCTTTTCACATGCCTGACAGCCTTTTTTTATTGGCTCCTGTGGTCAAGCTCAGGGGCCACTGATTGCCTTAGCCTGTGGGCCATGGCTTTAGCCATTGCTAGTCCCATGAAAATTGTTTGGACAATAGAACTATTGGGATGCGCACACACACACAGTCTTTTTTTCTTCTTATTCTTGTGTTCTTGCTTTAGCTTGACCGCTAGGCAAATAAGCTTGCAAGTGCCCTTTTCCCCCAACCTTTAATTTTTGATATAAGTCAAGAACCATTTTAAAAGCCTCCCTCATTGAATGGCAAGTATGAGCTTTGTGGCATTGAACTTTTTAACTCCTTCAATCGTGATTACTATAATTTACATCATACATGGCAAATCCTGTGCACGAAGCTTCTGCGATGTACAAGATTCAGTGAGGAGTCAGACCCACATTAGAACTTATTGTCTGCAATCTTCCTCTACATTTTTGCAAGAGGCTATTTCTGCTACTCGAACTCGTGACTTCCAGATCACTTGGCGAAAACCTTACCATTACTCCAAGACTTGTCCTCCATCCCACATTTATTTTACTTCATCTAATTAGAGAACTCTTGAATATCAAATCATAGGCTGAATATTGATGGTTTTGGTATTTGAACAGAACCGGATAGCTAAAATCAAATAACTACAAAATTTTTAGTGTAAGAGCAGAACTAAATGTAAAATTAAATCAAATCGAATTAAAAGAATTAATTTGGTTCGGTTGAATTCCAATTAGGATACTTTTGAATGTCAAATCATTAGTTGTTGGGGATGTTTTGTAGCAATTAAAGATGAGCATTGGTCGATTTAGTATTTAATAGAACTAAATTAGTAAAACCAAATAAATCAAAGCTTTTAATGTGAAAATTCAAATTGACAAAAATAAATATAAAATCGAATCAAATTGAAAAAATAAATGGTTTGTTTCGATTCATTTCAAACCATTAATAAGAATTCTTAAAAGATCAAATTGTTGGCTGTTGGGGATATATTGTAGCAATGACCCTTTCAACAGCAAGTAGGAAAACTTTTATAAAATTTGTTCTGAAACTTAATTAACCTAATTACTACAATCATTTTCATTTATTGTAAAATCTCTCTAAATTAATATCTTATAAATTAATAATCTCTAAAATTTAATATAATTTCTTGAAACCGACTCCGTTTCATATACATAAGTTAATATTTCCGATATCTAATATTTAATATAAAATTTTAAAAATTTGTCTAGTAATATTAATTAGCATAATCATGTTTTTTAAAAAATTATTTATAAAGTAGCATATTTTTTCTTTATTATTCTAATTTTAAATTATATATTTTATATTACCTGTGAATTTTTCAGTGGAAGAGGAAGGAATTTAGAGAAAATTGGTTAACATTTTTCTCTTACTACTTTACTTGAATGTGTTACAACATATTTATAGAGTTCTATAGCTTGTTATGGAAGCTAATTACCACATACAGAAGTT
>CAOJBK012643324.1:0-10971 GCA_948294925.1 Codiaeum variegatum | reverse complement strand
GGAGTTAGGATTAAGCAAGCATTAGCCTCTTCGCTGAATGTTGAACCTGATCATCAGACTTTCTTACTCCCTCATCTCTGCTGAAGGTTTTCCCTTCCATTAGAGCATTTGAAGTCCTTATACCATCCCGAAGAGTTGGTTAAGCGAGAGATGGTTGCTTTATAAAGGCCACGATGGCTGATTCCACAGTATAACCTGAGTCCAAGAGATTATTGACTTAGTGATTAAATGTTAGAGAAACCAAAGGTTGGCTATTCCCATGTAAGCACATCCGAAGTTGCTCAAAGCCTAAATCCTTTATGAGAAAATCATACTCTCCAAATTATGCCCTCGAAGAGGCCTCATTACCATTATCATCATCTACTTCGATAACCTGTAAAATTAGAGGTGTTAATAGAAATTCATCTAGGATTAATAAAAACACTAAGGAGTGAAAGCTACTTAGAAATCAACCCAGCAAGCAAGAAGGACATCATCTTCGACTCTTAGAGGTAATGGAAGAGCTAAACAACTGGGAATGCAGTGGCTCCAATAGTGGGCTGAGGTGAAGAAGCCTTGTTAACTTGAACACCTTCAACATCTTGATAAGAAAAGAAAAATAATTAAAAAACAGAGATAAAGTTTCAAAGGGTAAAGCCAAAAATGAAAAAATATTTACCCTTGTTGTCGAAGGTAAAGATGTAGCCCCTTTTATAATTAAAGGGGAGAGGGGGTCAGGAGCTCTTCCTTATAGAGGGAAATTTCCCTTAGTAACATCCTCATTCAAAATAAACATACAAATAAAGAGAAATTTAGTAAAAATAGAAAAAAAAAAAAAGAGAAAAAAAAAGTAAGCATACCTAAAGAACTGGACTTACCAATCCCTTATAAGGGTCTCCTCACAGAGTGTTTGAGTCTCACTCCGCCTCCCTTTCTGCCATTAGGGTGAATTACTTGGAGGGGATTTGCCTCGACAGGATAAGTAGCCCTAATAGAGTGCTCAGCTTGCCAATACTTATTGAACCTCTCGAGAGTCTTGTACACCTTCGAAGGCTAGAAGAAGAGATGGAAGTATCAAAAGAAGAGGAAGAAAGAGAAATAGGCTTACCTGAAGTCAAACCCTATCCAACTACCCTTGAAGAAGAATGGGCTAAAGGTCTAGCTTCGCCTGCAAAGGAAGTAATATAGGAAGACTGTGAAGCAGTGAACTCCTTCTATAAAAAGGCTTTCATAGCAAGCCTTTTGTTGGTCATTAGTGCAGATGTAGAGCTCTATTAGCATGTCTTCGCTCAAGGGCAAAATACAATTCCTGTAGAATCTTTGAAGAAGGTTGTTGAATTCCTCCTCACTTTCATCTAAGAGCTTCATAGTGCCCAGGACCCTTAAAGTGAGCTCTTAAAATTAAGTCATTTGAGTAATTTTTCCCTCAAATTTCGGGCATTGGATATTCTGGTCTTTCCTTCTTCTCTCTTAAAGCCAAATAAAGGCTAGAATTCCACATAAAGGGTTAGAGAAAGAGCTAGAGTAGAAGCTCAAATTGCACTTGGAGCAGGAGCTCGAATTGGGGCTGGATTAGAAGCTGAAGAACAGTGAGTAATATTCAACGTAGGATTAGGGCGAGTGGGCCTCTCAGACCTAGGCTTGGATCTCTTCGCAACAAAAGGTTGCTCCTTATCATTTTCGACACTAGTAGGCTCTAGTATAGGCCTCTTCGAACCTAAAGTCGTGGAAGGAATAATTGAGGGCCTAACACTACCCCTAGTGCCAAAACGAGGAGCTCCTATGATGATTCGAGGTGATAAAGGGTAGAAGTGGAGGGTCAACCAATATCCTAGCTCCCACAACAACTAGGGGAGGTATCTTTGTTAAATGACGCACCAGATGAGAAAAATCTTTCACATTAAGTTAGAGGATTTCGATGGCAAGTTGAATTTCCTTATTAGTACTAGGGTGGAGATCCCTTGAGATGTCATAGTGAATGGGAGTTATTCATGAAAGATCTAGATTTTCCACTTTCTCTATGTCTTCACCTGTAATACCTAGTTTGGCGAAGAGATCCCTGTTGAGAGGCTGCACAGGTTCCTCTGATAATAAGAGAAGTGAAGATAGATTAGAGATTAATATTAAAAGAAAAAAATAGTGGGACAAAGAGAATGAAAAGATCAATTTCCCTTAAGATATTCGAGACAGTAGGATATGGTGGTATTGCCATCCTTATCTCGAAGGAGGATGCTTTGCCATAGCATGTCGATGTTAACAAGTATCTTCGAACTAATTAGTAGAAGAAGATGGTCCTTATCTTCATTAGAAAGATTGGGATTTAAAGAAAGCTTGCCAGGTTCACAGTAGTCCCCATCAACAAGACTGATGTACTTTATCCCAAAAAAAAATAGCACTTCCAATCGTCGACTTTATTGGGCTTTGCAGCAAAGAGCCTTTTGTTGGGCCTCCCTGAAGACACAAAAATCCATATATCACCCAGACTTGACATAAATTGATAGAAAAGCTAGAAGAGTTCCACTAAAGGGATTAAAATACCTAAGCAAACGTAGAGGATCTAGGAGTAATGGATATCAAGGATGGAGTTGGGTGTGAGGGTGAAAGGAATAAGGTGAAGGTGCTTGAAGACTTTTACAAAGAAAGGGGAAGGAGGAAAGAGAAAACCAAGAAGTATGTGGTTAAAGAAGAAAACATAGTCCCTGTGACCAACATGAACGCAGAGACCATGATCATGGTTAAAAAGGTGAAGATCTCTAAATGGATAAATGAAGGTAGCTACATTAGAAATAGAATGGATATTTCATCATTAGTGGTCCCAATTCACACCAGCCTTAGGCTTCACACTTCTCCAAGAGGGAGTGAGAACTTGATCAATAAATTCAGCCCTGGTGGTATAAGTGGGTTGATCATTATGTTGGTGATTATGAGCCATTGTAAAAAAAAAAAGAATAGGAAAGGGATAAAGGCAAAAAGAAGCAAAGAAAGATGAAGCATAGAAATCTTGAGAGAGAAAGAAAAAGAAAATAAAATAAGAAGGAAAAGATTGAAATGAGAGGGTTTATATAGACCTTCTAGAAGACCTTTTATATTACCGATAAATAGAGGAAGGCTTCAACACATAGCAAGCCATTTTTAATGATATGGCATAGAAAAACATATGAAGAGAATCACCTTGCCTTTGCCAAGAAATGTAACGAAGATGATGACTTTAAAGGACAGGGGTGCTGGGATCCCCATGAAGCGACAAGAACCAAAATAGTAAAGCAAAAGATGCCTGTTGTGACCCTCGAATCAGTCTAAAATGAAGATCCCTTAGAACATCTCACATATGAAAATGATCAAATGATTCAAGAAGGGGCCTTAACACCCGAATAAGCAAGTCAAAGGAACATAATGAGAGTGAGTCTCCCTAAAAATTGCCAAAAAATAGAAATACCTCAAGAAAACTTGAAGGAACGGGAAGAAATCGACCTGACGACAAAAGGGATGGAGTTTTTAGACCCTTAGAATATGGATTTGTTCAACCAAGGACTCAAATTATAGGCCCTTCAACCTTAGATGAACGAAGGGGGCTGCTGATACGGGTTTAATTAGAATATAAAGGGCCCAAAGTCTATAGCCCTGGAAAAATGGCGCAAA
This sequence comes from Codiaeum variegatum, assembly GCA_948294925.1. Lineage (NCBI taxonomy): Eukaryota > Viridiplantae > Streptophyta > Magnoliopsida > Malpighiales > Euphorbiaceae > Codiaeum > Codiaeum variegatum. The sequence continues at coordinate 7,353 of CAOJBK012643324.1, read as the reverse complement.
TAGGCCCTAGAAGCGATAATCGCATGTCTAGAGTATTAATAAGGTCTCTTCTATATACATCATGCCGACAAGCACTTTCATACCTGAGACCTATGGATATAGTCAAGTGAATATTCCCTTAGACACGTGACTTAACCTTATTGAAGGACCACTGAATGAACTAATCATCCAATGACATGTGGAAACCTCAATACAATGATAAATGTCCACCTTGGAAATCCAAAAAATACCATATACTCTACTATGGCACATATTTCAATATAGGTAGCGCTATTCATAAAACTCCAACAACCTTAATCTGTTCTAAGGGCTCCAAGAGCCTAAGGCATTGTTTAACCTATTTTTGACTTGGACATTAGGGAGTCTTTTCCAGGCTTAAGGCTTGGACCTCTAAGCTCATGTTTATTCATCAGTGCATGCTAATCAAGTCCAAGTCCAATCTCATCCAATCCATAGTCAAAGAGATTAGAAGTTGTTAAGTTTAAGGCCTATCAGAGTACGAATAATATAGTACCCTCCTATACTTATACTCTTTTTGAATCCATCCGTTCTCACTTTTTACGTATAATATATATTTTTTACATAAATGTATATTAATTGAATATCTATACCATAATTAATTTTAATAAATATATATCTTTTTCAATTTAAATAAAAAAACTAGTTTATTGTAAGTAAAAAAAAAAGGAAATGATGACATTATTATTATTTTAATATATATTTAATTTAATTTGAACAAAGATAATAATTTAGAATTTGAAACTAGTTCACACTGATGTCTGGCAAGCATCGATTCCATTCTTGAGAGGAGCGAAATACTTTATGTCCTTCATAGATGACTATTTTAGGAGATGTTGGATGTATCCCTTCAAAGCTAAGTGAGATGCGTTCTTGGTTTTCAAAATAGTTAAAGTGTGGGTAGAGCTTGAATCTAGGGAGAAGATCAAATGTTTGAGGCCATATAATGGAAGAGAATATACCAGCAATGAGTTTGTTGAATTTTGTAATAAAGAAGGAATTAAAAAACAATCGCTACAACATACACACCTCAACAAAATGGAGTAACAGAGCAGATGTATAGAACCTTATTAGAAAGAACAAGAGCAATGTTTAGAGTTACAAGCTTGCAAAAATAATTATAGGCAGAAGTAATCAACACCGTCTATTATATGATTAATCGGTCACCATCAACAGTAATTGAGTTGAAAACAACGATGAAGATACGGACATGAAGGCTTGTTGATTACACAAACCTTCATATATTTGGAAGTCTTAAGTATGCAATGTACAATGCCCAAGAAACTACAAAGTTAGAGCCAAAATCCAAAAAGTGCTTATTTTTGGGCTATATTGATGGAGTAAAGGTGTATTGCCTATGAATCCCACTACCTATAAGGTTGTCATAAGTAGGGATGTGACATTTACAGAAGAGAAACTGTAAGAGAAGGGTAAGATTCTTAATTCAAAAGAAGGATAAAACAAAATTAGAAATTTAGGAGTAAGGACTAGTTGATTTGAAAATGCAAAAGTTCAATAGTCAACTTGAGAAATAAGGACACCAGCATAATAGTTTGATTAGATTATGGAGGGCAATGTTGCATACTATTTTCTAATAGAAGATGGTGAGCCGTCAAATCTTAAAGATTCAGTGGATAGTTCAAAAGCATCTCTTTGGATGGAAATAATGCAAGAAGAAATTAAGGCCCTTTATAAAAATAAAACTTGGGATCTTGTACTGTTATCACAAGGAAGATGGCCTATTGGTAATAAATGGGTCGTTAAAGGTCAAATGAAATAATGATGACTAGGTGGATCGGCATCGTGCAAAATTGGTGGTAAAAGGGTTGTAAAAAAAGAAGGCATTGATTTCAATGAGATTTTTTCCCTTGTGGTTCGATTGAATAAAATCTGAGTAGTTATGGCAATGTGTGCTACTTTTGATCTACACTTAGAGCAGTTAGATGTGAAAACTGTTTTTCTTCATGGAGATCTTGAAGAAGAAATTTATATGCTACAACCAGAAGGATTTGACGAACATGGAAACGAGTACTTGGTTTGTAGGTTGAAAAAATCTCTATACGATCTCAAATAGGTGTCATGGTGTTGCTATAAGAGATTTGATTCCTTCATCATGAGCCTTGAATACAACAGACTTAATGAAGATCCTTATGCATATTTTAAAAGATCTTATGGGGATGATTTCATCATTTTGTTGCTATATACAGGCGACATATTGGTAACAGGCCCCAACAAAGATCGTATCAAAGAATTAAAGGCACAGTTGGCTAGAAAATTAGAAATGAAGGAGATGGGAATGAAAAACAAGATTCTAGGGATGTAAATTCACCAAGATAGAAATAATAAGAAGATTTGGCTTTCATAAAGCAATTACTTGAAGAAGATGATGCAATGCTTCAATATGCAAGATTGTAAGCCAATTTCTACCTCGTTTTCTATTAATTTCAAGTTGTCTTCCATGATGTGAAACAGAGAGGATGGAGATGTCTCAAGTATCATATGCATCAGCAGTGGAAAGCCTAATGTTTGCTATGATTTGTACAAGATCAGACATTGCACAAGTAGGGGGAGGTATGTGGAAAATCTTGGTAGAGAGCATTAAAATGTCGTAAAGTGGGTCCTAAGATACATTAAGGGGACCTTTAATGTTGCACTATGCTATGGAGGATCAGAATTAACTATAAGAGAATATGTTGACTCAAATTATGCAAGTGATTTGGAAAAAAGTAAATCCACAACAGGTTATGTGTATATTCTTGCTGGTGAAGCAATAAGCTAAATTTCAAAATTGTAGTGTGGCTACGTCAACAATAGAAATAGAATATGTAGTAGCTACGTAAGCTAATAAAGAAGAAGTTTGCTTAAAAATGTTAGTGGAAGAACTCGAGCACAAACAGGAAAAGATTTCTTTATTTTGTGACGGTCAGAGTGCCTTGCACTTGGCAAGGAATCCACATTTTCATTCCAAAACAAAACATATTGAAGTTCAGTATCACTTTGTTCTTAAGAAAGTGGAAGAAGGAATTATGGATATGCAAAAAGTTCATACCAAAGATAAACTAGCAGATTTTATGATAAAGACAGTCTACATTGACAAGTTTGTTTGGTATCAATCCTCTTGTGACCTGATAGAGATGTAGGCAACGTGAATATGTCAAGAAAAAAAGAATGGTGTGAAAATTGATTCATTCTCAATCAAATTTTTAAATGAGAGATTGTTGGACTAAGCCCATATATAGCCCAAACTCATAAAGAAACTCTCAATTTTAATTAAGCATTTTACTTGGTCCAGAAAGCATGAATGTGGAAAAATCATTGTGCTGTGGGTAATTTTTTTTTCTTAGGGTGTGGTGGGTAATTTAAATGGAAAGGATAAAGTCAATGATGAGGCTCAACTAATAAAGCCCAATTAGATGTCATGATTGTGGATATTACTAGTGAGACAAGTCCAGCCCATGAATAAGCTTTAATTAATTCAGGTCTGCAAAAGCTTTTTTTTATTTTTTATTTTTATCAGGAGGTCCAATTCCATCTTTTTTTTTTTCCCATTTATTTGCATAAGAGAAAACCTCAATTCAAAGAAGGAAACTGATAAAGAAATAAAGGTTATAATAATCTTCGTCCAGTTGCTTACTATTGTTGAATGTAAATAATAAGAAGCTTATATATCAGCTTAACATACTTGAACAGTACTTAATTAATCACTTAGCCTTAGAAAAGTTGTTAGGCTGAGCCAATGTAATTGCCAAATTAAATTAAGAACAGCCTCTAATGAAATTAATAATTTGTTGCTGATTATTTTTGTTTAATCAAATTAAGTTAACCAACCACTCTGCCACTTCACAAATAATTGGGCTGATAGATTATAATTTATTTTGGAATATTTTTGAACAGCTCTTCTAGAAATGCACTGGGATTAATTCAGTTGTAAAAATAGCAGAGAAATTTCAACCAAGACAATTTACGAATACAAAATAGACAAATTAGAATATGAATAGGCGTTTGAGCAGAACTTGGTGTTCAAGCCGTTTAAGGCACTCGAGCAGAGGTAAATCAGTTCTAGTGCTCTTAATCCAATAAAATCGAATTTTAGGATTCTCCGTCTCAGTCTAGGCCGGATAAAAGTTAAATGAGAATAAAATAATTAAGATGAATATTATATCAAACTCCCAATAAATAATAATCCAAACAGTATTTATTTTTTGATATTTTTCTTTAAGTACAATGAATAGAACAAAGATAAACAAAAAAGAATTAAGGAATACAAGGATAAATCTAGGTTCGGATACGCTTCTCTAAAGTCGGCCCAAACATCTCCGTCGGTCATCGCTTTCAGGGCTCTGGATAGATCTTTCTCTTCCAGATGTAAGATGAGCCATCGCCGGGAGCTCCTTGTCCGGAGGAGGGGGTTTTGGTATACAGGTGAAAGTCGCCAACCACTTCTTCCCTTAGGGATATAAGCAACGGTCATCACTCTAATGAGACAGCTGTTGAGCAATTTCTGCAAGAACACAGATCATTAACAAGTAATATAATTGTGAATTAAAGTATCGATCCCACAAGAAATGGGTAATAAGTACCAATTGATTTGATTTTACTATTATCTAGACTAATAAAATTGAAGGATGCTTTAAAACTAAAAATAAATTGCTAACAAATTATAAATCAATGATATTAAAAATCTAAGATTTAGGATTTATCAATTAACTATCTATGATCATTGTATACTTTTCACGATTCATTAACTTACGATGAGATTCAAGACCTAATTTCGTAAATTTAGTAAAGCACTCTCTTAAGGTGAATTACTAACACCCAATTTACTCATAATTCTATTATCGTAATATTAGGAAAAACAAATAAATTAAATTCATTAATCTTTGTGAAATTAATGGTTAACATCTCATAAGAGTGTCCTCATCTCTAAGTAACACACTCCTTAAGTCAATTGATTCAAAATTCCGAAATCGAATCGCAACTCTCTTTTATAAACCCAATTTCTTAAATAAAAAATTTAGTAATCAAGTAAATCTAGCATTAAGTCCTAAACCAATTGATGCAATTTCATTGTAAAAATAACAAATCAATCAAGTAACAATAAACATAAATAATCTAAATCAACTACATCCAAAATCCTAAATTAAGAACTTTGTTACTCATGATAATAAAAAGAAAAGCAATAATAACTCTAACAATAATCATAATAAAATATATAAAATCTAAACTAAAGAAGAAGACAAAATCAAACTCATAATATTTTAGTTCTTGATTTAATTCCAAAAGTAAACAATGAAATAAAGTTTAGATCTCCCGAAAAGGGGACTCTAATTGACTTCCTCCAATCCTCCCTTTCGTTCTCTAGTTCATCTCTCTTAAATTAAGTTTTCATAAGTCTTGTTTATGTTTTTCTCAAGTCCTAGGATTAGTTTCCTACTTAGATTAAAAAAAATAGGTTTTTGTAACTTAAAACCCATAACAAGTTGAAAGGAAACGATGCCGAGGGTCATGATTTAGTGATGGACCACAAGAGTTTATGGAGAGGCGTCGTAATTTAAGGAGATGAGCCATGATGAATTACTGCTCTACTGCTTGGCTTCGTGATTTACGGAGAGACTCCGTAATTTCAGCTTGTTCAATATACTCTCTAATGCAACCCTCTACTCCACACTAGTTGCAATGACCAAATATGACTATCCACTCATTGAAGTGTCTTCCAAGCTTGCTTTTCTTACACTAGTTCACTCTGAACTTTTCCATTAACTCAATTTAAATCTCTAAAAACCTAAAAAACTAAACAAATTCTTTTCTCATATGAAAACAAAAAAAATAATAAAAACCAACTTAACCTTAACTAAATGCATGCAAAACAAACTAAAACTAACAAATAAATGCATGATTAGCTAACTTAAATGCATGAATTATAACTATCAACAAATTCTCCCACACTAAACCTTTGCTTGTCCCTAAGCAAAGCTATACTCAACCAAATAACTTAGATAGCTTGAATTCAAAACATTTTAATTCAAAAGAGAATGTGTGCCTTATAAGATTGTGTTAGCAGTGTATGCTCTAGAGTTCATACTCATCAGGTGAATATAAACAAATACCTAACTGGCATTAGTATATATGTTCTTTAAATGAAATTATTCCTTATATCGAATGTATATATGTCCCTTAAGTATTTTATAGGGAATCTATTCTCAAAGAGTTTGAGAATATGAGTGACAGATTTTCCTTTATCAGATACTTTAAAGGTTGTTCATGGTCATAGGATTATTGGTAGGGACGTCATTAATCCGGGAGACCATCACCTCTATTATCATCCATGATAAGTATGAGATACTTATTGGTATAGAGGTAGTGAGTCTTATCTACAAACTGTTAGCCTCATGGTTTAGTAATTCAATTTTAATGATAACAAAATAATTTAATATGAGTGTGTATATTTTCTCCTAACGTTTAAAGTACAGGATTAAGCCAATCATCTGTTGGAGGAAAATTACGTCATTAGATGACTAAGTGTTACTGAGCTTTCAAAGTCATATCAATAACACTTTAGTCCGTTGATCCATAAATATTCAAGACAAGAAATCAAGATGTCTCAAAGAATCTAAAGGCTCAGGCATCTGAAGGGTTAGATAGCTAGAGGCTTATGCACCTAAAGACATAAACATCTAAAGTCTCAAGCATCTAAAGGGTCAGATAGCAAGAGGCTCATGAACCTAAAGTCTTAGACATGTAGAGGCTCAAGTATATGAAGGGCTAGACAGCTAGAGGCTCAGGCACCTAAAGACTTAAACATCTAGAGGCTCATGCATCTAAAGGGTCAGACAGCTAGAGGTTCAAGCACCTAACGAATCAGACATCTGGAGACTCAAACATCGAAAGATTTAGAAATCTAAAGGCTTATATTTACCAAGTTAAGAATTCAAGCTAAATTTAGGACATGCTAAGCAATTGGAGGTTCAAACCAATCAAGATAAATATTCAAGTCAGCCGTCTAGATGCACCAATCTTCTAAAGGTTTAGATCTCATCTACCTATATTAGATGTCTAATATTCTTGTTAAATGGATCAACATCTGACTTTGCATGAAAATATTTAAGCATCCTAAATGGATAATTTATTTCTTAAAATATTTTCATTCATTACCTGAGTTAGTGACCTGACTAGTTCAGTCAACAGATCGGTTCAGTCACCTAACTGGATTAGGCACCTGATGATTTACAAAAAGCTTTAGTCCTCTAAATGAACATATTTTATTGGCTTTCTTGCTGAAAAATTATTTTCACACACTCACCTAAATCACATGTGACCAACGGTCATATTTTCTAG